>ML845277.1:25608-36586 GCA_009831015.1 Picea engelmannii
TAAACGAATCCAATCTCTTTGAATATTAAATGGTGTGGTAGCGTGTGCCAGTGGGGTCACTTCGAAGCTTCGGGACTCCAGGGCTCCGAGAGATTGGAATATAAGTAATGTGGTGGAGAGCCGAAGGGGAGTTGACCCGAAGTTCTCTCCCTCTCTCCCTTATTTCAAATATTAATAAAATATTGGAGACCTTGTAAACCTCAACACAATCTCCAAAAAAGATGTAATATAATATGCATATATTCTAAATGATTTTATTGTGATACCTACACATGGGGAGTTTGGAGCTTTGGGACTCAGGGATGTTGAAGAAGATAAAGCATAAGAGAAAAATGGTCGAAGGCCGAACCTATTTTCTCATATCCCAATGTTATAAATAACGTGGAATTAATTATATTATATGATGATATAATAAATTATAAAAGTACGGCCCTCTCCGGAACTCCGACGTTCGAGAGATTTGGGTTCATAAAATCCTGATGTGGAATATTCACCGAATTCTAGAGGCTAAGGTATTAATGGGAATTGATAATCCTAAGTGCCCCCTTTGTTATAAATTAATCATATTATAATATAATTAAATACAATTATATTATAATATAATTAATAAAAGGATAATTTATGGTTGAATATAGTTAATCCTTTTTCCTAGTTAATATATATATATGTTAAATTACGTGAAAATGTGGCATGGAGGAATTGAATTATATACCTTAATTAAGGTTAATCAACTTAAGTATATTATGGAGAAATTATCCTCATTGTGTTATAATATAATTACTCATAATTATCATATGATTAATTTATTGAGTTAGTGTTAAACTACTTCTAAGAGGGAAAAGAGAAAGTAAATATTTCAGTAATTATTGGGCCATGGGTATTAGGTTAAGAAAAAAAAATTATACCCCATCCCTTAAAAAGGTACTTAAGGGTCAGTTGTGTGACGGAGTGGTATCAGAGAAGGAAAACACTTGGCCTGCTTGGGCTCATGAAAGAGTCAATTAAATTTTATTAGAAATATTTAAGGGGGAGGGATCCCTACCCTACCCTATCTAGTAGAGCATGAATCAAACATTGGGTCTGGATGGGCTAGAGAATAGTCACAAGACTAGTTTACCAAGGCTAAGATGAGCATGTTGATAGTGTTTTCTATCGCAAGGAGATGATCTTCATAATCTCCTTGAGGAGAAGTATTGCAGATTGAAATTTTGTTGGGAATTACTCAACAAAAATCGAATCATGTTGGATTGCAGCAGAAGAATCATATTGCTATCTTGGGGGAAATGATATCCACTCCTACAAGAGTGGAATTACGATGATGGGCGCTAATAGAAACACTTGTATGTGAATGAACTGATTAGGTCACAAGGTTTCCTACAAATGTGGGATTATGTAGCCTTTGGAAATCACAATTTCAACTTAATTAAGAGATTAGGCCTTGTGAGTATATTTCCCCATGTCTAGAAGCCTTATGGAAATATGTGAGGTCAACTTACTTGTATTGTCTTAATTGAAACCTGCTAATGGGATAACCCCTTTAACAAAGTAAAAAGGATCCCTATGGGAAGAGAATAACCTTCATGGAAGAAGTAAAGTGACACAAGAAAGTACATGGGCTCATGGATTTGCTAAGGGAGTGTACATCCTTAATAACTTAAGCGTGTGTCTATGAAAAGAGGTAATCAAGTGGAATATGTCTGCACTGCATACATAGGTGAAATGATTGGTGCACAAGGATATGCGATAATGCTTATGGAAAAGTATTGAACATGAAAATTTAGGCATGGTATAACCTATGGTGGGTTGTAAGGTATGGTCTACTAATGGACATTTTAGATGAGAATGACCTTATGTCAGCAGGAGTTAACAACAAGAATGAAATGTTGATAATGTTGTGGCCTATTACATTATTAAGATAGGATTATAAGGATTAATGAGAGACCAATGCAAGGCCCAATTAAGGAGGTTCCAAAACATCTTTGGATGACTAGTGGATTATATTGACATCTAGAGGTGGATGGTAGCCATATGGATATGGCTTGGTATACTCAGATAGCAATAAAGAAGGAGTTTAGGAAAATATTCCCTTGTATAGATCTATTGAGCAAGAATGAATCAAGGCAGTAAGAAGAGACTAGAAGTAGTTATCTTACTACCTGGGGTAATGCAGTAGCTACCCATCTGAATTTTGATTTATATAAGGTTTTTACAGTAGAAAGGGAAAAAGTGGCCCTTGCTAGTTGTTTCAATGTAGAGAGGGCATCATCAGTATGAAATATGACTGTGAGACTAGTCATATGATTGACTGTAATCTATCACTAAAGAACACTAATATTAAAACTAAAATATCAATGTGAATGAATGAGGTAAAAAGGTGCAAGTGATGCACCTACATATATACAAATATATGTATAAATACTTAAGAGAGTAATATGACTTCCTGATCAAGTAGGATGTGAGGAAAGATGTGTAATTTCCATACCTGAGCAATGCCATGGATTCATGGTTAACCCTAAGGTGGAGGGTCTGATTATATCGACGAACTAATAGATTGAGGAGGATGTTTCCCATTTCCTCAGGAAAAGATAGAATAAATTGTTGAAAGAATAAATGAGTAGGGATGCTCTGTTGTCACGATAAAAGGCGACATGATTATGCATGTGAGGATTGCATGAGAATGATTGTGGAAAATCATGAATTAAATGATGTTAAATTAAAGATGCATGTGAGATGTAAATTACACCTATGGAAAACACACATAGGATTATGATGATGCATGTGATTAAGTGCATTATGAATGTAATTTAATGTGACAATGAATATGTGTGGATGAACAATATGGATGCATAATAAAGATGCCTTCTTATATACCTTATAGAATTTTGAGTAAACCTCTGAAATAATGAAGTTAAGGCCAATCCAAATAATGATGGATGTGCAATGAAAGAGTTGCATGATGAAGGAGTTCCCTGTGGAGGAACTGTGTAAAGACTTTGTCAGAAGAACAGAGTCACAACCTTAATGACTGTTGAGAATTGGGAAGTGGGGTGTAAGCCTATCTATATAAGAATCTTGGATTACATTCTAAAAAATAATGCATGAATGGAAGACTAACGAATGAACGTTGACTATTCTGATGTCTAAATAGTAATGTGCATAATGCACATGTTCATAACTCACTGTGAACATAAAAATAGATAAAAAATCTTGTTGTTGTAGCATGTTGAATTGTCTAAAAAAATTAAGGTGAACCTAACCAAGAATACTCAAGGAAAAGAGCATAAATATCCCAGCAGGGAGTAGATTGCAGAAGCAAAGAAGAAGAAAAGGAGGAATAGGTTTCTCACTTTAAAACTCTGAATTGCTTAACAAAGTTGTAATCCTTAAAAGAACAATTGTGGGAACAAGTACAACCGGTGAAAGAAAAATGAAGAAACAAGTATAAATTTGGTTAAAGCCATGAATGTGTAAAGGTGGTGAGGCCTTGGGAATAGTTCAATTAAGCTGAAAAGTATAGACCGTAKAGAATGATTTGGAAAGAGGGAAGAGTCCCTTAAATCCTTTTTCTTGTTGTGTATTGTGTTTCTCTAGGACGATAAGATGATATGTTGTGGTGTGTGAGTGTTTTAGCATGAGAATGGTGATAAATGTGTGACTATAGAGACAACTAGAGACTTGATTATGTTTKCTCTCRTGAAAACATTGAGGGTAATGTGATACAATGCATAAAGATATGTTGGAGCATATCTGAAAATTCTTTATTGATTTAGATACATATATTTCAATTAACATGACGACCGGCATGATTTGGAATGTGATAATGCATGTTTTKTGTAGGAAATTATTGGAGTTGTTGGGAAAGGACAATTACCAATGGTAAAGGACAAATGCAAGAAGGCTGATGTTGAAAGATTTTTTAAGGGACTTTGGGAGCCCCATGGAGCACTATTGATGAGGTAAAAATCAGAAAAAGGGTGTTGGTAGCTAGAAGAGGTATAAAAATGTTCATGCATGCGTGGCATAAGGTATGAACAGATTTGGTAAGAATCCCCTCTGAAGTATTTTAGTTTCTTACTGATATGCAAATAATTTTGAGTGGCTATTGTATGCCATTGCTACCCAATCAGGTTAAGATTCAGGAAAGAAGAATTTGAATAATAGAGAAAGAGGAAATCTATGTCATTCAAGGATGATTAAGAATCCTTGCAAGAAAATTCATGAATCAATAGTTTCATGGGTACATTGACCAATCAAGAGTGATTGGGAACATAAGGACTCATAGGAAGCACATTGAATTGAATGCATTGAGTAAATGGATGCTTGCATAAGAGGGAAGACAATAGGCTGCCCATTAAGGAAGAAGTACCTTCCAATACTTTACCTAAACTGTAAGGGTGTTAAAGAAAGGAAGTGGGTGGCCATGAGTATTGGCACCACTCGCTACTAGTAAGAAGAAAATTGTTTAGATGAAACCATATGTGACTTGGTTTTCATATTATAATATGTTAAATTGAGGGCATGATCAACTCGTAGTAGGAAACATAATCCTGTTGTAACAATGAATGAGAATAAATGAGATATATGGTGAGGTTGGTTGAGCTCCAACACACCATGGATAAGTGCTTGTCATAAAGTGTGGAAAAATTGAAATCAATGCAAGGATGAATTGGGTATGAATGTGGCCATGAATATTGGCATGTTGATTAAAGTCATTTAATATTTGAATTGAATTTGGAAAATTTGGTACGCTGAAATTTTGAATGCGTAAAGAATGATATTTTCCTTTTCCGTTGTATCATTGAATATATGAAAATGATTTGACTTTTAGTATGCATAGTTTGGAAGATATAATGTGAATGATAACTAACAAATTGTTTGGCTATGTGAATATGGAGTTGCAGGAAGAAGGGTCTTGGATATGGAAGCATAAGTAAATCCCATAAGAATGACCAACGTCTACTGAGTCAAATTGTTACACAAAGAAATATCTCATACTTGTGAATTTGGTTCTTGTGTGGAACATATATGAAAATAAAAATGTGGAATTTGGAAATACGTGGGTGATAGATTTGAAAGAAATTATAAATTGAAATTGATGATAACATCTCATAGTTACTGATACAGGTGAGATGAAATATCTGTCCTGGAGGGACAGAGGATGGTTGTCAAGATGGAAATAATGGAGAAGGCTATTGTTGTGACATGAGAACCCTGTGATAATCCATGATCACCATAGAATATGTTGTGTTGTGGTAATACAAGATGGTGGGATGCCTCGACAGAGAAAGTTAGAGGGACGCCTTGACTGTAAGACTCGATTAAGTCTCTAAAACTCTTTTTGTGTGAGAAACCCTTGGCAAGGAAAGAAGGATCACTCGAGGGATTGTATAATAGAGAAGAGGATGCCTGATCTTGGGCCTCGAGGGTGAATGACCGCAAGGCCTGGAGGGTGAGTGACCGCAAGGAAGAGTAGACTTCAATAATCCTTGTAAACTATTGGTTGGGATCATGCACACAATAGGTATGTCAAGGAAACAATGGGCCAAGTTAGTAAGACGACCCACTGGATGTGGATCCATAAAATTGCACACATAAGTATTATGATAATATGGATATTCCTCTTGAGTTTTAAACAACAATAAAATGTTTTTTCATGAAATTGTGACTAATATGCTTGTTGTTTGAAATCATTGTAGGCATGTGACAAAGACCAAGAGTCTGGAAAAGACCAGACCAAGAAAGAGGAACAACACTAGTGAAGAAGATGAAAGAAGAAGACATGATTGGTGTTGATGAGATACAAAGAACATCGTCAAAGAACACCGAGGATCGTGTTCCTTTAAGGGGGAGGGGATTTTGATACCCCTATTTCCCCCAACTTGTAAATGTAACTATATTTTGCTAAAAGGGTAGTGTAAATATTTATGCTACTAAATTAAAAACGAAAGTGTTGCATAATTGTTGAAGGGGTTTCCAAGGTAGATCATGATGTATGAGAGGAAATCGAGGAAATTTTTCCTTGCAAATTTAATAATCAAGAAAAATCCAGATTTCCCATTTTTATAGAATTGTGGTTAATGGAGGGAATAGGTAGATGAACTATCAACTTCCCACATTTATGAAAATGAATGGGTGTTGTACCAAAACTACCTTGCCTCAGAAGCATGGGCAGAAAAGTACCCATCTAGGGGATTCTAGACTAACCCACAAATTGGGGGATTTGACCCACGAAAATCTTACTAAATAAGCCAAGAGACAAGGAAAAAGGGAGAGAAGAGAAGAAGGGAGACAATTAGTTGAGTCTAGGAGCCATTTTCTGAGTAGAGGGGATGTAGAGGAATGAGTTTGGTGACTATTTTTTGAAGAGGAGAGCATGTGCAGCTCTCTAGTTCTAAAGAGAACTGAAAAATGGATTTGTTCTAGGTACATGAATTTGTTGGTAGTGTTTTCAGTCCAAGCTGATAAATGAGATTGTAGAGAAGATGAGTGATTGAGGAAGAACTCATTCAAGACCCCCTTTCTTGGTGGAGAGAAACCCAATATGACAAGTTCTCATGGGAGGAGGAGAGTGCCCTTCATCCCTAGTTGTTTCTGAACAGAAGGAAGAGTCTCTCTTAGAGCAACATGATTTAGCTACGAGGTGGCCAACAATAACTCAGTCCAGGAGTTGTTGTAACTATGGTTGGGTGGAAAAGGGCACCCTTTCAACATTTGCATCACTATATGGTTTCTAGATAAGTATACTTGGTTGGATATTTGTAGTGTTTAGATCAGAGAAAATTTTATACTATGTTCTAGAACTGTGTAAGTTTAATTTTTGACAAAAAGTGACTTGAGAAATTTAAGAAGAATAAAGATAATGTCTTAGTTGAATCTCTTCTGATTTAATTTCTTATCTCTTGACTATCTATGTGTTGAAATGAGGATTTTGGGAGTGGATGTTGTGGTTGAATGTGTTGTACAGTTTAATGCATGTTAGGAATTGATGATTGAATAGTTAAAAACATCTATAACACCTCTGAAAGAAGAGAATGGTTTTTTTGCTTAATAGTGCTAGAAATCATAAAAAAAATTCTATAAAAAAGGAAACGTGTTGGTAACCGATTCAGCAATATTTAAATGACACTTCCTCCCTTGATCTTCATTGATGCACCTCCTCTTGCATGCCAAGTGTCCTGTAGAGACTATAAGTTGTTATCATGTTGTCAACTACTATCTCATCCATTTTCCACATCATCAGCCACCTAAAAGAGTAATGAATTCGAACTCCTTGATTCCAGGTATCTGTTGGTAGTGCCTTTGGGTATCACTCTAAGTAGCTCACCTTATAATGCCTTCAGCCAATTTCCTGTAATTTTGTAGCACAAACTCAAAACTAGACAACTAGAAAAATAGGTAGCACCATTCTGGTGTATCTCTGTGCAAACTTCATCTCTGCCAGAAATTCAGTAGCGAATTTAGGTAGCGCACTGTGAAATTTGTAGTGCCCAGGAGAGTTGGTAGCACCCAGGAAATTTGGCAACGCACCGTGAAATCCATAGCGCACTCCCCTCTGCACATCCATGCATGAAAACGGTGGAACATGCGAGAAATTAGGAACACCCTCATATATATCATGGCTACATTTAGTTATTCCATTCCTATAGAATATTTAAACAACATTGCATTGACATCTCATCATGGCACCTGTGCATGCATCCTGCAAATCAGGCATTTGCAACTTCACTGAGGACCAAACAGCTTGAATGTTGGCTTAATTTGTGGCTTGATTGTCTACTAGTGGCTTAGATCGTAGCTTGAGATTATGGTTTGACTCGTGGCTAGCGTGTTGTTAACTTGGACTTCACATATGGACTTGTAGTTTAATAATGAATTTGATTTGTGATAGGGCTCAGGGTTAAGTGATATATACATGTGCTTTATCATATGTACTTGGGGTTTGACATATGGCTTGGTCTTAGGATAGATTTGAATTGTAAGATAATACATAGTGTGATATAGGTTTAAGCCAATTTAAAGCACACACCACCTCTTCTATCAAAGTCAATAAACTCATTTATTGAAAAGGCAACTAAAATATATCATAGGGAAATCAACAAAATAAAGATTTAGGAAAAACTACTAAAAGTTGGTTTTTTGGTTATGCAGGTCAAAAAGACAAAGGCCATAGGTGTTTGGAGAAAAATATTTATGAATTAAGACTATTCCTGACTCAATGAGGAAATTGGAATTTATGAACTAGGGAAAAAGAGCAAAAAGATTTCAAAATTTTAGCACAAGGATGCTAAAGACACTTAAAATTTCCATAAAAAATTGAGTGCTAACATTTGGCTCCAACTGGGATGGAGACTTCCATGTGAGGCTCCAAGAACCTAGTAGTTCCATTCGCCTTATCCATTGGGCCATGGAGTCATCTGGGTTGTGAAACCGATCTCTGCAAACCTTCAAAACCTACCTTTATTCACACAAGCTAATTGCTACTTTTGCTTCAAACAGAAAGATAAATAAATGCTCGGGCAACGAGCTTATTTCCTACCCTAATATAATCTAACCAGCTCTACAATTTGGTTAGGTAAATTATGACTTCCATAACAACCATCCAAGAAACTTTAATACTTAAATAATATCATCCATACCACCTATCAATAAATGATGTTTGAAATGTAACAGCGGTGATAAAAACTCATTCAGAAAACCATACCCACCAGGAAACATTTGTGAGTTAAGGAAATTTGAAAATTTCAAGTTCTCTTAAATGTATGATTCCATGAAGGTTGCCACTGGGTCTTTGAAATTGATCTCATAAACATGTTTTTCCAAGGAAAACACCTGCTCAACGATGACAACCTTTTTGCTAGAAGACTGATGAATTTCTTGTTCTCTTGAAAGTAACTTGTGATCATCAAAAATGGAAACCTGCCTCTCTTCAGAATAGTTCTTAGATGATGATAGAGCGGTGTTTAAATGACAAGGATTATGATCAGCTAGAAACATGTAGTTGTCTATACAATCAACGATTACCATAGGCTCAGCCTTATTCACAAATTGATCGTAAAATTCAGACTCATACCTGTCATTAGAATACTTTGCAAATGTTGAAGAGTTCAGATTTAAATCTGAAATGAACTCACATGCTTGATGTTGTTCCAAAACTTCTTCAAACTCGTTACCTTCTTGCTCAAAGTCTGAACCATACTCACAGTTCACTTGTTTATGTGCTTGCATATTTTCAGATTAAACCCGCTCTTTGATCCTCCCAGAAGCATGGATGTTCTCCTCTACCTCATGAGCATCTTCAAACAAGCTCTTTAAGGATGAAGACTTCCTTTCTAACAGGAGAAGAGCAAGTTCTAAATGAAGGACCATAACATAATATATCATGGCAGCCATCTCAGTGGGCCGGATCTCGAAAGGCATATTATCATAAATGGTGTAGAACCTTCTATTAAAAATAGACAAAGATTATTTCTCTCGTCTCTTCAAAGCACAAAAACAGAAAGATATGATTCTAATGATTTGTTCTCACCCCAGTGCTTTGAAAATACATGGGAGAACTCGATCCAAGAGCCAATGGAATCATCTCTCGGATCCTTAAACCAAACAGCAGCATCTCTGATCAAAGACTTAGAGAGAAACCTCATAATCACATCCTCATGAGCAATATCGAACCGATCAATAAAATCCTTAAAGGATTCCAAGTGCCTCTCAGCTGAAATTTGATTCTCTCCAGAAACTGGGGAAGATTTCCAAAGTAGTCAAGAGGGTAAGGATGAAGGAGATATGGCAGCCTTAAAGGCTTGAACATCTTCATCCTGATTTTAATTCGAAAGGTAGTGGGTTGATCATGAAGGTTAATAGGTTGATGACAAGGTTCATCAGTAATTCCCAAAAGTGTTGAAGTCTGAGTGGGTTTAGAATCAATCATAATTTCCTCAAGGTTACATGGCTGATCAGATTCAGAAGGAATTTGAAAACAATGATCATCTTTATGAACGGGTCGAGGTATAGGTATTGAATCAACCTATACAATACAAGCAGGTTGCAAGCTTTCCTCTTCTAAAGTTGGATATATACAAGAGAGATGATGATTTTCTAAATATACAAAACATAAAATGATTCTCTTTACATGCGAAGGGAAAATCATGAAAGAGATTATAGAGAAATACAACAATTCATGAAGAAAACTAATGAACTGATACCTGGATTTGAAATTCAGCCTCTTCATCTTTTGTCAATCGGATCCTCCCCAATGGAGTCTTTAATCATGGAGTTGCCATGTAGATTGCTACAGTCAATTAAGTGTCCTTCCTTTGTCTACCATCAAAAGTTGGATCAATGTCATTTTCCTAGGGAAACTAGCTTCACTTCCTCTCAAATCTATCCCTGACAACGGCGCCAATTATGTTATCACTCCAAAATTAACCCTAGAATGTAATCATGTGATCTTGGTAACATCAAAATATTTGCAAATGTAAATGAGTTTTTTAAAAGGTTAAATGTACAAGACTCGGAATAATAAGGCTTTAACTCAAAAATTTGGGCTAGCATGCATAAGCAAATGAGGTCTTGATTAGCTTCAGTCAGTGAATAGGAGTAAAATTGAATAGGAGGAAGAATTAGTGAGGGGGGTGTAAAGGTCTACTATTGGCATCAGGTCTTCAAGCATCCTAAGGAAGAAAAACCCAAACACAAGATCCTCTTGAATTCAGAGTTTTAAAGAAAACTGAAGAACATCACAACAGTATTATAATCAAACATTCATCATAACACAACCATAAAAAACTCATGTGTGTAATATACCAGATATAAAATGTATGTAGAACATAAATAAAATGCTAGTAATGGAAGAATAACAGCAATATAACCAGAACATTCACCACAATAACACTGAAATGATATAAGAATAACAACAGAAATAGCACTTTGAATCTGAAAGAAATGTTCATGGGCCTCTTCGAGGGGGAAACCTCCAGTTGAG
>ML845279.1:43278-54866 GCA_009831015.1 Picea engelmannii
TTACAATATGTTCTATCGCTATCTCTCCCAAACGATTTTGACAACAACATCAAACAAGTTATATATGATCTTGGAAAATACATGAGGTAAGACATAGTTGTGATTTATATGCAAAATCTTCTTTCAAATTATTGTTGTAATTAATGACACGTGTTTTACTTGTAATGTAATATATTATATTATGTTATGTTGAAAAATTCTATTTTCTTGTGTCATGATCTCATGTAGATGGTTGTCATTGAAAGAAATCCATGAAGATGATATAAAGTATTAGAAGAGAGAATTTCCTTGTCTAATTTGTGAAATGAAAAAGTATATAACTCCTACATTTTTCAATGCACAAGAACACTACCTCATACACCAAGTTGAGGAGATTGAAATTTGTGGAACTGTTCACACAAGGTCAATGTGGATGGTGGAGAGGAACTTGAAATCATTGAAGGTGTTGGTTAGACAAAGAGCACATCCTGAGGGTTCTATGGTGGAGGGATATATGGTATATCAATCCATGGTGTATATTAGTTAGTATCTTCCTAAATTAGAATCACCAACTATGCATGCAGTGGATCACATTTGGGATGTGAAATCCATCAAAAAAATTGAAGATCAGGAGCATCTATTGGGGAAAGGTAGAATGAAAAAAATGAGAGGTAATATATTAATAATTGTGAAAATTTATATTAATAATACATATAAAGTTTTGTTTTTTGTGTATATGATCATACTCATTAATATATTAATATAATTTATTTTATAAATTATAATTACTTGCATATTGTACGTTATAACTAATATTTAATATTGGTGAATTTTGTTTTTTTTATTCAATTGCTCAAGAGTGGGATGCACTGCATTTATACATTGCAAATAATCTTGATTGGATGAATGTATGGATTGAAAGATGCAAACAACACAATGGAGGTAGGTTATCATGGCAACGACTGTCTGAATTTCTTAGAGATGCTCTCTGTAACAAAGATGCCAATGTTACGCAGAGGGAAATTGATCTAGCATATGGTTTGAAAGATGGACAGGTAAGAAAATTCACCCATTTTATTCTGTTATTTTATATTATATTAATGTGACTACATGTGTACTATATTTTTCAGATACTTTCGAAGTTATATAAATATATGCTAATTTATTAATTGACAATGCATCTCTTACATATCTGACATATTGCAGTGGAAACACCACAACGCTATGTGGTGCAATGGTCACAAATTCCGCATCAAACAATTGGATGAAACCAGGAAAACTTATGATAGTGGGATAACTGTAGTATTCCAGGTTACTAATGTTTCCTCTATGAGTGACAGACATCCCCAAGAATCTCAAAATAGATACTATGGGTATTTAAATGATATACTTGATTACAACTTTAATTCCTTGAAATTAGTTATATTTGATGTCAAATGGCATAGGTTACGAATGCATGAACGTGATGAGGAAACAAGTGTTATTCAACATGCCAACGGATTTCCAATGATTAAAACAATGGTGTCTGAAAGAGGACATGATCGCTATGTTTTTCCAAGCCAATGTGAACAGGTATTTTACTCAAATGTTCCAGGTGAAAGGGATTGGTCATTTTTTGTTAGATATGATCCAAGAGGAAGGCCAATTAAGTATACTCATTTATAGGAAGAAGATGATATTGAAGATCAAGAAGATGATTCGACAGATCAGACAGATCCGGACGAGCATCGAGGGTCGACATATGAAGAAGACGAAGAAGATCATGATGATCCAGGCGTAGGAGACAATATTTCAATTCTTGATGATGATGTCGATGAAAATATGCTCGAAAATGACATTGATGACAATGATGATATCATCAATCCTTTCAACATCATTTTAGAATCGGATGATGATACATATGTCGAGTTCGATGAAGAAGATCAAGATAGAGAATAAGGATGATTACACAGATGTTGAGGTTGGATTAGGTACGTGACTATATAATATTTTTATTACATGTTTTTAAGATTTATGCGACATTTTTATATCCTAGGTTACATGTTGTTTAATTATTATTTGAAACATGAAAATAGTTTCCAATATACTAAAGTACATACATGGTAGACTAAAAATATCATTTAGAAACACACAATTTCATGTACCTTCATTAATTTTTATTTTTGTAGTTTCTATGCATGAATCTTAATAGGACGTTGCTTTCGATTATTTTCTATTTTATAGATTGGTTTTTGGGGATCAATTGAGAGTGATGTGAAGGGGAGGGGAGGGGCCATGTGATATTCCACCTTCACATGGTTGGCATTGTTCAATAGAGGATAAATTATTCTTGAAACCAAGATAATCTCTTTCATTTTTGTACCATCATGATCGTGTAAGCTTTCATCAATATGGTTACCTATTTGAATCTTCTTAGAATTTAGATTCGTTACATAGTCGTTGAAAAAATACAAAATAGTTATGTAGCGGATATTAATTTGGTATGTGTGTGGGAAATTTTATGCCATTAGTATGTTTTGTACAAAAATAATGGATCTTAGGGACTACACCATGGTCAAGGAACGAGGAACGAGGAACAAAACTTTTACGAAAATGAATCCAAGCATCATTTGATATTGTTGCAAGAGAGATGAATGTAAATAATCTTGCGACGAATTTTCTATACTATCGAAGAAAAAAGTTCGTCTATAGTATAGCTAATTCTTCGCAAGAATATTATGTCTAATTTGAATGGTTAATTACATGGTTTGCAAGGAGTGTAGGGCTTATATTACGGTGCAATGTAGTGTAGTATATAAAAACAATCTCTATGCCAAACCTCAAAATGGATAGTACCATATCTTGTTCATAAGACAAATATTCTTGGTATGTTTCCTTTGTGAATATGGTGGCTCAAGCCCTCAATACACATGATGCCTTGCAATGAAATGTAACAATTTTACTATTGAATTATGATAGTTTTATGTCACCCATGGTTAAGAAGAACTTAAGGTTCTTAGGTCCTATTTGAATCTTCTTGTAATTGAGATTCATTACATAGTCATTGAAAAAAGACAAAAGACTTATGTAGAGGATATTAATTTGGTCTTTGTGTGGGACATTTTATGCCATTGGGAACAAGGAACAAGGAACAAAAATTGTACGAGGACTAGACACCAACAACAATGACCTGTGAATGGGGCCAACGTTGAAATTTTGAAATCAAGTAAAACAAAATAGCATTACCTACAAAAAAATGTAAACTTTAAGCTCATACCAAAATTTACTTGATAAGAATGAAAAAGGAGAAGTGTACTAGCTTGGAAAAGGGGGCCCTCCAGTGCTTCACTTGTAAACCTAGAGTTTTCTCAGTTAAGAAGCAACTTCTAGTAGCATTCACATAATCATCTCATAAACATCATCAAGAACAAAACACCAAACTAATCCCAAGACTGAAAATTCAAAGTTTTCTTCATTAACATAAGATGTCATACTAGTCCATGTCTTGAAGTATTTATACAAAAAGTTTGTAACTGAAAATACTAAAAAGAATCCTAATCTGAGGATGAGATCCACAAAATATACTAAGAAGTTCGAATCCCTCCTTCAGATCCACAAAATATGCACAAATCCCAAGAAAATCTAAAACTATCCATAATTTTCTGCTAAAACATGGCATTTTCTGCTGAAGTAGCCCTGTTTGACCAGCGTTGACCAGACACCTGGAAAGCTCAGATATCGAACCTGATAGATATTCATCCATAATTTTACATCAAGGATCATGAAACATGTCTCTAATTTTTCCCATCTTTCCTAAAAGTACACGAACCTTGAAGCAATTACGGGATTTAGTCAAATCCTGTAATTTCTGATAAAATTTTAATTTTAATGCTAAAAATTCAAAAATTCAATTCTTAAGCTAAGGAATGATAAATGTACCTTGCATAGGTTGTTTTATGGAAAATATGGAATAAAATGAAAGCAAAATGGATGGTTTTGGAGACAAAAGTATGATTTGTGAAGTGAAAATAAGCGAAAAATGGCACCCAACATCTCCCTCAAGAGGAAGACTTTGCATGTCCTCGTGTACAAAAAAATGTTCTTGAACTCCTGTCAATAGTCTCCTGCCACCTCTATCACCTACAATAATGTATCCACATTGGCTTGAGCTTTATGAAGAAATTTTAACCTCTTATATGTTTCCTTGTATGCTTGCTTTTGCTGAAGCCATTTGTATGCTTGTTCGAAGATCAATTTGTTTCGCTTTTGAAGATTCTTTTACTTTTTATTTAGTTTTTCATTTCCCTCATGAGTTTTATGGATTTGAGTTAAAGAAAAACCTTAATGGTGGTGCAATAACCAACTAATCCAAGAGGTGAACATTTTTAGGATCATAGAAACTAGGTATTAAGAGTTAGGGGAAATAGGTGTTAGAGGTTAATGATTATAAGTATAAGAAATTATATTTAGGAGTTATAGGTTAGAGATGTTATGAATTAGAGTAGTTAGGGATGAAGTATTATAAGTCTTGTATATGTTAGCGGTTCAAAATTATAGGGGGCATGGTATTAGGAGGTATAAAGGTTATAAATGTTAGGAGTTATAAGGATTATATAGGTTAGGAGTTACAAGAACTAATGGATAGAGGGGTTAGGGGTAGTAAAGATATTAGGGTTTTAAGGTAGTAGTAGTTAAGGGTGAGGTTAATACCTCCTGCATCTACCATAATATCAATAATTAGGGATTGAGTATTATGGATCTTATATATGTTAGCAGCTTGGCAATGCTTTGGTATTAGGAGGTATAATGATTATAATCATTAGGAGTTATATGGATTATATATGTGAGGGGATACAAAAAAAAATTGATGATGCTACAATATTAGGAGGTATAATGGTTATACTCATTAGGAGTTATATATTGGCTTATATAGGTGAGGGGTTACAAAAATTGTTGGATAGAGGGGTTTGGGGTAATAACGTTCTTAGGGTTTTAATTTAGTAGGGGTTAAGGGTTATATTGTTATCATTGTTAAAGGAGAGAACTATTATGTGTGTTATGGATTATGGGATAAGGGGTTATACACATGGGTTATAGAGGTTAGGATATATATTGGCTTTGACTTGGGGGTTATAGGTTAAGGGACATATGGGTTATAAATAATAAGGCTTATATAGGGTTCATATCAAATATGTGATATGGTTTGGAGATAATAGGGATCATGCATTATAAGGGTTATAAAGATTGCATATGATATAATTTTCAAGTTTGGTGTTAAATGGCTTAGGGGTTAAAAGTGTTATTTATTTATGGTTATATTGCTTTTGGGTGATTTGGGTTAGAATTTATGGGGTTTGTAAGGATAAATGGTTATAGGTTAGGAGATATATGTTGGGCTCCAATCTAATGATGTAAATTAGAGTGTATTTAATTTTCAATCTGGTGTTTGTAAGACTTAGAGACACATCCAAAATGTATGGACTTAGAGATAAATTTAGTTCTTTAAATAAAAATAATTCAAAAGATAATCTAAGTGCTGAGTATGAAAGAAATGCTACGCTTCTTTACAGAAGCTGTATTCATAGATCTATTACCATTAATCAACAATCTAAAGTAAAAACATTCAACTAAATTTAAGAATTCAAATCAGTAAGCATTCAAACTAGTTTAGAGGCTTGTACATGTCAAAAAGACTAAACCCTTTTACAAGAGATGCATTATTTGCTTTCCCAGATTCATAAGCAACATAATTAATTTCGAAATCAAGTAAAACACAACAACATTACCTACAACAAAATGTAAACTTAAATCTCATACCCAAATTTACTTGAAAAGAATGAAAAAGGAGAAGTGTACTAGCTTGGCAAAGGGGGCCCTCCAGTGCTTCACTTATACACCTAGAGTTGTATCGGTTAAGAAGGAACTTCTAGTAGCATTCACTTAATCATCTCATAAACACCATCAAGAAAAAAACACCAAACTGACCTCAAGACTAAAAATTCAGAGTTTTCTTCATTAACATAAGATGTCATACTAGTCCATGTCTTGAAGTTTTTATACAAAAAGCTTGCAATATAAAGTACTAAAAAGAATCCTAATATGAGGATGAGATCCACAAAATATACTAATAAGGTTTAATCCCTCCTTCAGATCCAAAAAATATGCACAAATCCCAAGAAAATCTAAAACTATCCATAATTTTATGCTAAAACAGGGTATTTTCTACTAAAGTGGCCCTATTTGACCAACGTTGACCAGACACCTGGAAAGCTCATATCTCAAACCTGATATATATTCATCAATACTTGTACATAAAGGATCATGACACATGTCTTTGATTTCTCCCAGCTGTCCTAAAAGTACACGAACCTTGGAGCAATTACAGGATTTAGTCAAATCCTGCAATTTCTGATAAATTTTTAATTTAATGCTAAAAATTCAAAAATTCAATTCTTAAGCTAAGGAATGATAAATTTACCTTGCATAGGTTGTTTTATGGAAAATATGGAATAAAATGAAGGAGAAATGGATGGTTTTGGAGACAAAAGTATGATTTGTGAAGTGAAAATAAGCATAAAATGGTACCCAACATCTCCCCCAAGAGAAAGACTTTGCATGTCCTCATGCACAAAAAATATTCTTGAACCCCTGTCAATAGTCTTCTGCCACCTGTGTTGCCTGCAATAATGTATCCACATTAGCTTCAGCTATATGAAGAACTTTTAACCTCTTATATTTTTCCTTGTATGCTTTCTTTTGTTGAAGCCATTTGTATGCTTGTTCGGAGATCTGTTTTTTTCGCTTTTGAAGATTCTTTTTCTTCTTATTTAATTTTTCATTTTCCTCATGAGTTTTTTGGCTTTGATTCCTCAACATTTGATTTTATGTTTTCAAATATCTTTCCAAGACCTCTATTTCTTTGATCTTTTTCTTCATCTTTTTTATTTTCTTGCCTTTCTTATCAAGCCCTGATCTGGACCCACCAACCATTTCTTCTATTTTTTCTACTTTTTGTGGTGATTGAGTTTCATCTTTCATGTCTTCGATTAATTGTTTTACCTCTTCTCTCATTTTCTCATATGTGGAAGTCTCTTGTTTTTCAAAATCATCATATTCTAATGATTGTTCTTTCCCTACCTCTTTTTGTTTCTCCAAAGTCTACATGTGTGCATACTGTGCTTGTTGTGCTTCATCATCACTTTCTTTTATTTTTCCATTTCGAACTTGTTGGATTTTTTTTTTATTTCCTTTCATATGTGGTGAAAATATTATCCTTTTCTTGGAATTCTTTTTCCATTTTCACCACACTTCTTGTTCTTCTCCTCCCCATAGGCTATTTTGAGCTTGTTGCCTTGGGGTGTTGCATTTCCTCCTCATCATCTATCACAATCAAGATCTGTTCTTCTTCTATTTTCTCTTCCACTGTTTGAAAACCATTTCCAATGATAAATTGTTGCCATGACAAGTTCTGTTTTTGTAGTTCATGTGTGATTATCATTTTGATGAATCAATAGTGGTATAGACTCTTTTTTGTATTCCTCCCTTGTTTTTCAATAGCCTTAGCCATATTAGAAAGGCTTTGCAGTAGAAATTAGGGCATGTTAATTTCACAATCACTATTTAAATGTTGCAGCAATTTGATGTGATATAGGTAGACAATACTAAACCTTCCTTCACAAGTAATAAATTTTTGGATGAGATAGGTTAATCATCCCAAGGATGAATCAACCAACTTCTTGGAATTCCTTTTTTCCAATTTACTGTTGCAATCCTAGATCTGTATACAAAAGGTGCCCATGGTTTGTCTTTAAGTGTTTAGTTTTGAAGTATCTTTCTCCAGTTTGAGGTAATCCAGTGATCTTTGCAATTACATTTTCTGAAATTCTAATGGTGATGTTACCAACAATGGCCCTTTCCACATTAAATGAAGAAGCAAACTCTAAAGAAACCTTTTCATGATTTCCATCAAAATTCTCAAAGAAAGATATCCACTGATTTTTTTCAATAATTTCTAGACAATCTTTGTGAGTTTCTGATGGATCAAACTTCTCTAGTTCATACCTAGACACCATTCTTTCAATTTTTAAAGAGAAAGACCTTGAAAAATATTGTACTGCTTATACAAAAAGGAGGTCTACCCTTATCCAAAACAAATTCAACCCTATATATTCTTCAATCAACTGTTTTGATTTATTCAATCTTGGAGACTCTGTTTGTATGAAATTCTGTGAATGTTCTTTCAACAAGAATTTTCTGTTCAAATGAAACAAAGAAAATCTCATTTTTTTAATTTCTAAACTGCTCTCTGTTAATTTCAATCCTAAATTTTTTGATTAAAGGGAATACCTGGCAATTCAATCTGCAATTTAAAAGCTTCTATGCCTTCTTGTTGAAACCCATCTCTGTTTTTATTCTTACAATCAACCTCTTCTAGAAATGAATTGTTTATGTTCTCAAAATGTTTCTCAAGAAGTCAAAATTGGCACTTAACTTAACAAGTCTTAGTATTGAATTCAAACTTACCTTCCTATATGAGGGTGGGGGTGGGGAAATTATGAGAGAATACATTATGTATTCTCTCATAATTTCCCCACCCCCACATTAATAGAGGAATTATAATATAATTCCTCTATTAATGTGAGGGTGGGAGGAGGGGGGAATTAATAGAGGAATTATAATATAATTCCTCTATTAATGCCCCCCCTTCCCACCCTCTATAGAGGGTGGGAGGGGGGGGAATTAATAGAGGAATTATATTATAATTCCTCTATTAATCCCCCCCCCTCCCACCCTCTATGGCCGACTCCTTCTTGAACATGTTCTCTTCTCCTTGGTTTATTAATTCACCTCCCACGCACTTCCTCAATGCCACGATTTATCCACAAGGCAAAAATTGTGTATGTTGATAGTGAAATTGTCAACATACAGTTTGTTGTTTATCAGAAATTTTGGGCTAGGTAGGCATAGTAAGGAACGCGTTGGAGTGAGGAGGTAAGGTATAACACAGGAACGCGTCAACATTTCAAATATGGGGAGCGTCTAAGAAGAACGATAGTATAGAGGGTGGGAGGGGGGGGAATTAATAGAGGAATTATAATATAATTCCTCTATTAATGCCCCCCCCTCCCCTCCCACCCTCTATAGAGGGTGGGAGGGGGGGGAATTAATAGAGGAATTATATTATAATTCCTCTATTAATTCCCCCCACTCCCACCCTCTATGGCCGACTCCTTCTTGAACATGTTCTCTTCTCCTTGGTTTATTAATTCACCTCCCACGCACTTCCTCAATGCCACAATTTATCCACAAGGCAAAAATTGTGTATGTTGATAGTGAAATTGTCAACATACAATTTGTTGTTTATCAGAAATTTTGGGCTAGGTAGGCATAGTAAGGAACGCGTTGGAGTGAGGAGGTAAGGTATAACACAGGAACGCGTCAACATTTCAAATATGGGGAGCATATAAGAAGAATGATAGTATATGGAAAGAGGTGAAGCTACAACATTTTTAGGAAAGAGGAAAAAAAACATTGTGGAGGAAAATGAGAATGAGAGAGCTGACTTCAGGAGAAAAATCGAATTTTATGGAGGGAATAAGCATTCTTAACAAGGGTATTATTGTAGAAATGCATTTGTACAATCTCTCAAATGAGCACTCATTGTTGAAAATTCCCTTTCATCATACCTCTTTCACTTATGAAATTCATTTTCTTTTCTTGCAATCATCACAGGAAATGGTGTTCTCCCCTACATAAGCCTTCTCCCTCATACATTCACCTTATGACTCATTCATAAATATTGTACCTATGCATTCACCTTCACCTTGTTCCTCCTGCATACACTACACCTACATGATACTACAAATGTTGATTCATACTTTTTCTAATTCAATTTCCTGTAGGAATCAACATCTATAGGTATCCACAAAAGATGAAACTACAATATTGTGAAGCTATAGTATATACAGAAGGTGAAAGTATAGGAATGTGAAGCTACATGGAAATACAAGAGAGGAACACTACATTAATGTCAATCTATAAGCATTTACATGAGAGGACCACTATAGGAATGTGACCCTATATACATATACATTATATATCAGCTATAGGAGTGTGAACCTCTAGGCATCTACAAGAGAGAAACATTACTACATAAGGTTATCATTACAAGATCTCAGTGTACATAATGCTATAGACATATATTTCTTTGGCCTCCACAAAAAATCAAGCACATGGGCCATCTATAAAAGACAATCAAGCAACATTTGGAAGATCACAACATTCATCAAAGAAACATGAAACTGTTCACGCATCAAAGTGCATTTTTTCCAAATAAAAAATTCCATCAAAAGAAAGGTACAAAACATCTACTCATTTTTAAGAAACTATGATATAGATAGGCATGACATGTCACCAAAACCTACTTCTCGATCAACCTAAATTCACTCTATGACTACCCTAAATCGTGTCATTTGAGTCATTGAGATCTAATTTGGGGGGAAACAACTTGATGTTTGCATAATGACATCATCTATCAGAGTAAAACAAGATTAGGTCACATCAAGTCAAGAATGAAATCATAACGAGTAGATATCTAATGAAAAAAATCAAATTTGAATTATGATAACATCATATTGAAGGAAAAGGAGGAGACTAGTCAACATTTGAATCCATCCCAAGCTAAGACAAAAGAAATATGATTTTCCAAAACTTGAAGCCTAAAACCTAAGATGATTGAAGATAGTCTGGTTTTGTAAAAGAGTCTAAGAGTTGACAATTGTTGACAATCCCATTCCAAGTTTCCAAAGAGTAGCCCTGTTTGACTAGCGTTGACCAGACACCTGGAAAGCTCAGATCTCGAACTTGGTAGATATTCATCCATCCTTGTACATCAAGGATCATGACACATGTCTTTGATTTCTCCCAACTATCATGAAAGTACACGAACCTTGGAGAAATTATGGGATTTATTCAAATCCTGTAATTTCTGATAAATTTTTAATTTTTAATACAAGTTTTAAGGGTTGGGTGTTAGATATTGTTAAAGAATATAGATGAGTTAGGTGATGACGATCAATGATTATAGGGGTTGAGATGTATCTGTTAATCTTATAAATATCAAGTGTTACGGGTTATGAGCGATAATTATATATTAGGTTCTAAGAGAATTAAGGGTTAGGATTTATTGGCTTAGGGGTTATAGAGGTTAACAGGTAGGGCTTAAAATAATTAAGGGTTAGGATTTATTGGATTAGTGGTTAAGGGAAGAGGTGATATGGGATATATGGTATAAAGGTTATACAAGTTTTAAGGGTTGGGTGTTAGATATTGTTAAGGATAGATGAGTTAGGTGTTGACTGACAGTGAATATAGGGGTTGAGATGTATCCATTAAGATTATAAATATCAAGTGTTAGAGGTTATGAGCGATAATTATATATTAGGTGCTATGGTTATGGATTATAGGTGGTAAGGTTATAATATGGAATATAGGTGGTAAGGTTATAAGATTTATGTTTTAGGGGTTACAAGGGTTAATGATTATAGGGTTAACATGTAGGGGTTAAAAGAATTAAGGGTTAGGATTTATTGGATTAGGGGTTATAGGGAAGAGGTGATATGTGATATATG
>ML845280.1:4784-17411 GCA_009831015.1 Picea engelmannii
TCCTTTAATATCCTCGACTTCAACTAAATATGAGAGATCCAACTCTCTGATACAAGACCTAACTTGTAGTTGTCAGATCCAACTGAGAAATGAGGAATCCAACCCTCACAACAAGACCCAACATGTTGATCTCAAATCCAACTGAGATGTGAGGAATCCAATCCTCATGACAAGACTCAGCTTGTAAACAGACACCAACCTGATAGAATGAACTTTCATTCAATCCATTATATATATATATATATATATATATATCCAAGACACACTCTTCCCTTCATATTCCTTTACTTATATACTCCTCCAAAGGGTGCCACTTTGAAACAATGTGTCCTTTTGGAATGAAGCATTGCACCCCGTCATTTAATTAACACAAATACTTACTTTTATTAATTAATTTTTGTACACCAATTTAGATAGTGATTTTCGTATGACGATTATGGAGTGATGGAAATGAATTTTAAAATTCTCAAACGTGGGTTTTTCGCAGAACATGTCCAATTAGTCAACAAGTGGGAAATTTCCCCATAAAGTGTGCAAGGTGGCCGGTACATGCAGTTCTTTGAAGGCAACTTACCTATATTTTTCTTTCGTCGTCGGATGCCAAATCGACTTTAGTACATATTAGATTTTCATGAATGTCTAAATCGACCTCCACATATCTCCTTTGTTGGTGATTATTGAAACTCAACTTCTAAACATTTTACTTGATGATTATATTAAAATCGGTTCCATCTCAGTTGCTAGTCACTAAATATTTGACTTAGACTCACCCATTTTTGTATTTGCTTCCTCATTCGACTTACAAACATCTTTTTGGTCAAATCAACAAGGAGAAATTTCGACTTAAGTATTTCAATTCTAGTTGACTTATCTTGCTTCAGCCTCGACCCAACTTATATTTAAGTTTTCTTCAACTTCGACCTTTAGGTTACTTCTTTCTTGGACCGACTCGACTTTGAAGAAAACCGACTTGAGAAATTCAACTTTGGTCATCTCAACTTACTTTGGCCGACTTGTATTTCTTGACTCAATTTTCCTACAACTTCGACCTTCAGTTGGTTGACTTGTCTTCGACTCATCTTGAAATCTATCGACTTGTCTTCTCCAACTTCCGTCAATCTGCAAGATTACAGTCGATCGACTTGTCTTCGACTCGTCTTGCAGTCGATCGACTTCCAGATAGTCAATCTTATTGTTGTTTGAATTGACTCGATGGTGTCAATGCTTCCTCACCAAACATCCACCATTGACATTGTTTCTCATCTCTAAACTCTTCTTCAATTGAGATTTTCTGATCACTTTTAATGAACCATGTCTTATTAACTTCTTTATTTGTGATTTGTATGGATCCATATTGGATTATCCATTTACCCTTTTTATCTAGACAATTTCTTCTTTTGTGTATCGATGTTAATGACACAATTTCAACCTTATTCAATATAGGATGAGTGTATCAAGCTCATATAATATATTAGTCAATATAATCTTTCTACTGATATTCAAGTCACCTTCATAACATTATGTCCAATATTGACAATGCTTGACATTCAAGTCATCTTCATAACATTATGTCCACTATTGATAATGCTTGACATTCAAGTCATCTTCATAACATTATGTCCACTATTGATAATGATTGACATTCAAGTCACCTTCATAACATTATATCCAACCTTTATAACATTATGTCCAATATTGATAATGCTTCTCAAACCAATCAATAAATGATACTTCACCTATTTATCAAGGTTGACATCAATGACAACCTTAGTAAAATAATCTTACTTCCCTTGTAAAATGTATTATGTATTTTGAGTCATTTGAGCTAACTTTGTTTTAGTTTTTATCTCCCCCCTTTTGACAACAATGACAAAGGGAATATTTCTCTTCTCCCCCCTGAGATGATGCTTTCCCTGAGGTGATGCTCTCCCTATCTTTGTCCCATTTATTTTGGACTTTGGTTTTATTCATCACACTATTCTACAAATTGATCTGCTTTTGAGAGTTCTACATCATCACCATTGTTTTGTGCACCATAATCTTCTTGATCTTATTCTTTAGAAATTATTTTTCCTTGAGCTTTCTCCTCTTCATATGCAAAGATCTGAATTTCACATTCTTTATTAGGAGTTTTGTAATATCCCCCAAAATAAATTATTATTAAAGTCTAAATGCACTTAGGAATTTATTTTCGTTTTTGGCAAATTCGAATTTGGAAAATTATTGCCATTTATGGCAATTCCGAATTTGGAATTTAGTTAATTGTAATTTTTTATTGTGACTGTTGGGTAAAGATTTGATTTGCCCAACCAAATCTTTGACTATGACACTTGTACGAAACACATATTTTTTTTATATCTATTGCTGAGAGACAAATGGAACAACCAGGTTGAAATCAACTGACCATGACTCCATGAGAGGGGAACATGCTTGACCTACCTCAGGGCTGAATTTTACAAGTGGAAAATCAGGAATTTGGCCATTGGCATCCCCTAAAAATTAGGGATTTGTAAAGCTGCAAAAATTCCCAAGGGGAAAACACCTAGGCATAAGATGTTTTTGCATATATAGCATATGGGAGGAGGTAGGACGCTACCTAGTATGTTGGGGAAAGAGGATATTCGAGGTTCACCATCATGGATTCATGGTCAAGATAGAGGGTGAAGAGAGCAAGTAGATTGGATGTTCTGTTCTATGGTTGGGTGGAACTTGGATGTTCCATTTTTTGTCCCATCACATTGTTCAGATATGTACATTTACCTATTCCTTGTTGAATTGTTTTCTAGGTTAATAGCTGGTAGAATGAAATGAATCGTAGAATAAGTTGTTACAGTTTGAATTTATTCAGTGAGTGTAATTGAGAAAGCGATTGTGTGTGATCGTTGTTGATGAATGTGTGAAATTTCTTATTCGAGTGATGTATTCTCTGAACCGCAATAGGAAACAAATATCAGTTCAATCTGTGGTTGGTATTAGGAAAATTTGGCATAAGTATGAATGCAGATTCAAGTTTAAACATGCTTAAAAATTTTACAGTTTGCTACAGGATGAATATTCTTAAGTGTAAATCTATAGGGAATACATGTGTATGTTACACCAAATTGGAAGAGTCTAACACAGAGAGTTGAAACTGTTAAGAGGGGAGACAATTGAAACTCTGTAGTAGCTCAGTTTTTTGTAAATATTGTATAGACATTCTGAGATTAATACAAAGTAGTTTTCCTGCCTATGAGTTGTCTGTGTGTTTATGCATTTGAATGATTATCTGTGTGTAATTGATGTTGTAGGTGTATGTTAGATTTCATCTGTAGGCTTAGATAGAGTTTCTCTATCTGTGAGTTTGCTAGAACCATTCCGAGTTCTTTAAGCTGTGCAAGGAGTGCACAGAAGAACTCTATTTCGATTTCAGAGAGAAGAGAAGTGTCGAGGGAAAGACCTTCACAGAGTTACTGAATATTGTGTCAGCTCAATAAGGAGTGCTTGAGAAAATGTTGTTGAGAAGGCACAAATATCCCTTCGAGGAATGAAGGGAATAGAAACAGAGTTACTAAACACTCTAGCGGAAGCCCTGTGCAGGGAGTGCATCAGGCCAACACTCGGACGAAGTGTTGCAAGAAAACCATTTGAATATTAGTCAAAACGCAAGGCGTGCATGCAGAGAGAACTTGTTTCAAGTTCGTAAAGCTTAGGAGAATGAGTGTAGACCAGGCAAGCACCAAGAATTCCTTTAAGAAGACACAGGAGGGTCGAATACTTTAGAAATTGATCAAGTTGAAACTTAGGAGGAAATAGTGCAAGTCGACATGCATGGGGCAAGTGTGCGCGAGGGCGAGGTCAAATTCCTTTGACGAAAGCTTAGAAGGGATAGCATTCCCAAAAGCAAGCGATATCCAGAGCAATCAACTCGTAGGAGAAAGATCAAAGGATGAAACCTTTAAACAATTATAAATTCTTCCAAGTCAGAGGAAAGTGCAAGCTCAAGAGGATGAGTGACAACAATCGTCAAATCGACTGCAGGGAGAAATCTGGGCCATCCAACCAGAGTCCAGACATTGAGGATCAAGCACAGGGGAGAAAATATCGCAACCATCGATCGAAGGAAGATCATGGACCGTAGATCTAGTCTTATCGGGAGTTCACAACCCGAGGAGCTAGAGGTAAGAGTTATGGGAACTCGCGGAACTCGAGTTTGCGATTTAATCTAAGTTGTTGGATCGAGGAGAGATCTGGACCATTAGATCCAGTGGAGTTGTAAGGAGGTTAATAGAAAGAGTCTTTCAACATTCGAAATCTCAGGAGAAATAGTAGTCGTCAGATATGGAGGAGTGTGAGACGTTGTTTTGGCACTCTAAAATATCAGGAAATTGGGAATTGAAGGTTCGAAGGAGGGAGTTGTTCCAGAATCCCGATACACTAAGTCTCGATTCACGAGAGAAGAATCTGGATTGTCGGATCACGGGGAAATCAAGATCGTTCATCTGAGGTGGTTGTAATCGGGAGTTCGGAGCTCAAGAGAACGGAGGTGAATGAAGTCAGAAGTTCCTGATACACGATTTTGCCATGCGCTCGGAGGTAAGCCCTAGGGTTTGGCTGGATGTCATATCGATGGAAGTTAAGGAATGGAGCTAGCAAGTGTTAGGCCCCTATCGAGATTTCAGAGGTTGGGAGAGTCGTGGTGACTCATACGCAAAGTCCCGATACGTGGAATTACAAAACGCCTTTTGGTTAGGCGAGTGGTCACAATCGTGGTCACGTAAAGGAAGGGCATAGCCAAAAAAGAGCTAGCGCTCGTCAAGCATTGAAATTTGAACATCGTTCAAGAGGGGGCCCACGGGTGACATATAACCTACGCATTTGGGGAAAGGGTC
This sequence comes from Picea engelmannii, assembly GCA_009831015.1. Lineage (NCBI taxonomy): Eukaryota > Viridiplantae > Streptophyta > Pinopsida > Pinales > Pinaceae > Picea > Picea engelmannii. The sequence continues at coordinate 9,653 of ML845280.1, forward strand.
TGTGTATTACTTAAGCAATTAGCATAAATCCACCTTTATTTTAAGTCTGTGATGTATGCATTGATCTCGAATTTGTCTGGACCCTAATATTAAGTATACAATCTATGTGTTAAAATCAAATTTGTATAGACCCTATCTGATACGAGCAATGTCTATGCATATGGATTATTGTAATTCGAGTGGGGTTTTCCTTCATAATCCAATGTTAACGTCTATGCATAGAAATGGGTATAAGGCTAAGGGTCCTATAAACTGAGAGGTTGGGGTATAGTGAAGTTACCCTTGACCTTTATGTATATGATTATTGTGCAGTAGGAAATAACTCAGAGATAAAATATGTTATGATGGCAATTAATTGTATCAATAAATGGAAAACATAAACCTTGAGAAAGTTAATAGTGATGACAACTACCTACTTATGATAACAATATGTATTTTGAGATAAGTTATTCGAAGAGAAAGAGATTTAATGTCCCTAAGAAAAAAAAAATCATTTGGTAAATTTGGGGAACATTACATATGGTATCAAAGCAAAGGTTACAACACTTGGACCTTAAATAGGGCCAAAAATGTTTGCTTAACACATACTTTCCGTTTAATGAAAGAAAACTAACAAATCATTTATTGTTACAAACAAAAAAACTTTACTTCTGTTGTGATAATGGCAGCACAAAATGAAGCATGGATCAGACTCGAGGAGAATCATGAGCAAGGACCTCCTAAAGAACCTAGGCAGAACAGTGAAGGAAGTTCATCTACCTAGGTTCTAGAAACCATGAGAAATATTATTGTGGAACTGCAAGTTTTCAAAGTAGACAATGAGAAACTAAAAAAGTCACAACACGAACAGTAGGAAATAAATGAAGTACTGTTGCGTAGCATAGTAACAAAGAAGAGCCCAAAAGACAATAATGAGGAAGAAGAGTTCAGCAAAAGAGCCTCCAAAAATTATGGCCCTGAAGCAAAAAAAGGGGATAGCTCTTCTAAAGGCACACAATCAGGAGAAGATAAAACAACCACAGGAAGAAAGAGAAAACAAGTGGACCACCTGGAAGGAGAGTTTAAGAAAATCAAACCGTCCACCTTTGACGGAGAATCCAGGACAGGGGAGGAGGTTGAAGCATGGTTACTAGACATAAAAAATTATTTTCAGATCTACAATTATTCAAACAACATGAAGGTCATAATGGCCATCTATAACTTGAAAGGAAAAGAAAGCATATGGTGGTAGGACCTGGAGTTGGCCAAGGTCCTAAAGGAAAAACAAATGGAGTGGTCGGATTTCAAGAAATACTTTAAGAAATAATATTTGTCTAAAATTTACCATGAAAGAAAGACCAAAGAGTTTTATGAGCTATGCCTCGGTCAAATGACTATGGAGGACCTGATAAACAAATTTATGGAATTATTAAGGTTCATGCCTTATATCCAGGAGGACAAAGTAAAAATCCAGTGGTTCCTAAGCTGTTTACCACAGTCCTATAAGGAAAAAATCGAATTTGACAACCCCAAGTCCTTGAGCGAAGTTCTTAGGAAGGCCCGAATGTGTTACGACCAATACAAACAACAGTATGAATTTCCTACCGCTTGGAAAGACAAGAAGCAAGACAAAATGAACCAGCAGAAGAAGGGCTATCAACCAACCCCTTTCCGGAATGCAACAAAGAGCTTTCCAAGGAAAAAATTTCACTCCAATAACTAGAACACCCAAGGGGGAAGTAAACCAATTAATCTAGGAATAAAGAAGTTTTGGGACAGCCCCAGAGAACCGTTAAAATGTTGGCAATGCAAAGAACCTCACTTAAGGAGAAACTGTCCACGTTTAACTTATGCAACAAGGACTATGGTTCACAACCTGCAGGAAGCCTCTATAGTGAGAGATGTGGGCAGAAGCATATGCATGATCAATGCAGCAGTGGATGGCCGACAATCTAATCACCAGTCCATTGTAGTGGAAGTTGAAGGTAAAGTTAACAATAATCATGTTTCTGTTTTAATTGATCCAGGAGTGAATAGCATTTATGTGTTTAGTGAATAGCATTTTCAGTCAGTATTTGAATAAGTTTGTTTTGGTATTCATTGACAATATTCTAGTGTATTAAAAAGCAGAAGAAGAACATCTAAGGATAGTATTGCAAACTTTAATAAAACACAAACTGCATGCAAAATTTGACCAATGTGACTTTTATCAAAAGAAAATACAGTACCTAAGATATGTAATATCTGAAGAAGGTATTGCATTCGACCTAGAGAAGATAAGAGCCATCATGGAATGGCCTATCCCTAAGGATGTAGCGAACATTCGGTCATTCATGGGAATCAATGGGCACTACCACAGATTTATAGAGGGATTCTCTAAGATTGCATACCCTATCACATCCCTGCAGAAAAAGGGAACCAAGTTTAATTGGTCACATAAATGTCAGGTCAATTTTAATAAGTTAAAAGAACTATTAACAACCACACCAATTTTAAGGGTAGTAGACCCGGATAAAGACCTACTAATCTGCGTGGATGCAAGAAAAGAATGTTTGGGAGGTGTCCTAACTCAAGAAGGGCACGTTATTTGTTACGAGTCCCGAAAACTAAAAGATCACGAACAAAACTACATCACTCACGACTTGGAATTAGCAGCTGGCATCCATTGAAAATGTGGCGACACTATATAATAGGCATAAAATTTATGTTGCTAACTGATAACAATGGTGTGAAATTCTTGTTTAGTCAACCAGACCTTAACGCAAGGCAAGCAAGATGGCTGGCCTTCTTGAGCGAATTTGATTTCGAGGTAAGACACATCAAGGGTAAGGAAAACAAAGTGGCATATTCTTTAAGTAGAAGAATTCACGGGTTGTTTGAGTTAAACATTAGTAGGGTAGAAAGCGACATCGAGCAACGGATAAAGTCTGCAAGTAATACTGATGAAAAATACATTAAAACAGTGGCAGATTTACAAAATAATGCAGAAAATTTAGACAGAACAAATCTGAGTTTGGACAGAAATGGTCTACTAAGATTCAAAAATAGGTTATACATACCATATTATGCAGAATTAAAGTTAACAGTTTTGGATGAAGTACACAAGAAACCATATTCTAGTCATCCAGGATACCAAAAAATGGTAACAACACTAAGGAAGTTATTTTATTGGCCTAATATGAAAGGAGAGACCGCAAAATACTTGTCTAGGTGCAAAGATTGTCAATAGGTGAAGGATGGACACTAGCACCCAACCGGCCTATTGCAGCCTCTACCTGTACCAGAATGGAAATGGGAGACTATATCACTGGATTTTATCACAGGTTTGCTTAGAACTCAAAAACATAATGATTCAATTATGGTAGTAATTGATAAGCTTAACAAGTTTGCACATTTTATTCCTATAAAATCAACTTATAAAGCTATTAACATCGCTGAAATATTCATGAAGGAAATTTTTAGACTACATGGTATTCTTAGAATGGTGATTTTGGATAGAGACATAAAATTTACATCTACATTTTGGAAAGAATTGTTTGCAGGGTTGAATACTTACTTGAATTCCAGCACAAGCTACCATCCACAAATGGATGGGCAGACTGAACGAATGAACAAAATCGTGGAAGATATGCTACGAATGTATGTAAGGACGAAACCAAGTAAGTGGGAATACTACCTGCACTTGGTGGAATTTTCATACAATAATGGTTACCGAACATAGGCTAAGGTGATCCCCTTCAAAGTACTATATGACAGAAAGTGTACAACTCCGATTAGTTGGGATAACCCAGTTGATAGACTCATGGTGGGGCTAGAAATGCTCCAAGAAATGGAGAATACGATAAGAAAAGTACAACATAATTTAAAAGAGGCACAGAACATACAAAAAAGTTACGCGGACCTGAAAAGAAGACACCAAGAATTTCAAGTTGGAGATCACATGTATTTAAAAGTCAAAGCAAGAAGAAGTTCATTAAAGCTAGGAAACTGTTCCAAGTTGGCGCCATTGTTTTGTGGCCCTTTTGAGATCTTAGCTTGAATTGGACCCATGGCATATCAACTTACACTTCCCGCAAATCTGAAAATTCATATTGTATTTCATGTTTCTTTTTAAAAAAAATATGTTCATGATCCTACTCACATGATCGATTGGAACATGGTGCAGGTGGAACCACAAGGCAAGTTCCAAGTGGAACCTATGCACATTCTGGATAGGAGAGAAACAATACTACGAAATAGAGTCATCGCCCAGGTAAAAGTGCAATGGAAGCACTTTAGTCCTGAGGAGGCCACTTGGGAAGTGGAGGAAGATTTGCAGAACTCTTATCCAACCCTATTCTGAGAAAGGAACAAACACTGAGCACAATGTTGTATTGAAGGGGGAAAGGATGTAATATCCCCAAAAATAAATTATTATTAAAGTTTGAATGAACTTAGGAATTTATTTCCGTTTTTGGCAAATTTGAATTTGGAAAATTATTTCCATTTATGGCAATTCTGAATTTGAAATTTAGTTAATTGTAATTTGTTATTGTGACTGTTGGGCAAATATTTGATTTTCCCAACCAACTATTTGACTAAGACACTTGTAAGAAACAAATATGTTTTTATATTTATTACTGAGAGAAAATTGGAACAGCCAAATTAAAATCAGTTGACCATGACTCCATGAGAGGGGAACAGGCTTGAACTACCTTAGGGATGAATTTTACAAGTGGAAAATCAGGAATTTGGCCATTGGAAGCCCCTGGAAATCAGGGATTTGTAAAGATACACAAATTCCCAAGGGGAAAACACCTAGGCACAAAATGCTTTTGCATATATAACATATGGGAGGAGGCAGGACGCTGCCTAGTATGCTGGGGAAAGAGGAGCTTCGAGGTTCGCCCTCATGGATTCATGGTCAGGCTAGGGGGTGAACGGAGCAAGTAGATTGCCTGTTCTGTTCTATGGTTGGGTGGAACTTAGTTGTTCCATTTGTTGTCCCAACACTTTGTTCAGATATGTACATTTACCTATTCCTTGTTGAATTGTTTTATGGGTTAATAGCTGGTAGAATGAAATGAATCGTAGAATAAGTTGTTACAGTTTGAATTTATTCAGTGAGTGTAACTGAGAAAGTGATTGTGTGTGATAATTGTTGATGAATGTGTGAAATTTCTTATTTGAATGATGTATTCTCTAAATCGCAATAGGAAACAAATATCAGTTCAATCTGTGGTTGATATTAGGAAGATTTGTCATAAGTATGAATGTAGATTCAAGTTTAAACATGCTTAAAACAATTTACAATTTGCTACAGGATGAATATTCTTAAGGGTAAATCTATAGGGAATACCTGTGTATGCTACGCCAAAATGGAAGAGTCTAACACAGAGAGTTGATAATGTTAGGAGGGGAGAGAGTTGAAACTCTGTAGTAGCCCAATTTTTTGTAAATATTGCACAAACATTCTGATATTAATACAAAACATTTTTCCTGCCTATGAGTTGTCTGTGTGTTTATGCATTTGAATGATTATATGTGTGTAATTGATGACGTAGATGTATGTTATATTTCATCTGTAGGGTTAGATAGAATTTCTATATCTGTGAGTTTGCTGGAACCATTTTGGATTCTTTAGGCTGTGCAAGGAGTGCACAGAAGAACTCTATTTCGAGTTCAGAGAGAAGAGAAGTGTCGAGGGAAAGACCCTCCAGAGTTACTGAATACTGTATCGGCTCAACAAGGAGTGCTTGAGAAGAAGTTGTCGAGAAGGCACATATATCCCTTCAAGGAACAAAGGGAATAAAAACAGAGTTATTGAACACTATCAAGGAAGACCTATGCAAGGAGTGCATTAGGCCAACACTCAGACGAAGTGTTGCAAGACAACCATCTGAAGGTTAGTCAAAGCACAAGGAGTTCACGTAGAGAAAACTTGTTTCAAGTTCGTAAAGCTCAGGATAACGAGCGCAGACAGTGCTAGGTGGGCACCAAGAAGTCCTTTAGGAAGACACGGGAAGGTCGAATCCTTTAGAAACCAAGCAAGCTAAAACTTAGGAGAAAATAGTGCAATTCGACACACAGGGGGCAAGTGTGCACCAGGGTGAGGTCAAATTCCATTGAAAAAAGCTTAGAAGGGATAGCGTTCCTAGAAGCAAGTGAGATCCAGAGAAGTCAGCTTGCAGGAGAAATATCAAAGGACGAAACCTTTGAACACTTAGAAATTCTTCCAAGTCGGAAGAAAGTGCAAGCTCAGGAGGAGGAGCAACAAAAATCGTCAGATCGACTACAGGGATAAATATGGGCCATCTGATCAGAGTCCAAACATTGAGGACCAAGCACAAGGGAGAAAATATCGCAGCCATCCATCGAAGGAAGATCGTGGACCATAGATCTAGTCTTATTCGGAGTTCGCAACTCAGGGAGCCAAAGGTAAGAGTTATGGGAACTCGTGAAACCCGAGTTTATGATGTAATCTAAGTCATTGGATTGAGGAGAGATCTGGACCGTTATATCTAGTGGAGTTGCAAGGAGGTTAAGGGAAAGAGTCTTTCAACATTCAAAAGCTCAGGAAAGATAGTAGTCGTCAACTCTGGAGGAGTGTGAGTCATTGATTTGGCACTCTGAAATATCATGAAATGTGGAATTGGAGGTTCAAAGGAGGGAGTTGTTCCAGAGTCCCTATATGCTAAGTCTCAATTCGTGAGAGAAGGATTTGGACCGTCGGATCGTGGGGTAATCATGACTATTGATATGAGGTGGTTGTAATCGGGAGTTCGGACCTTGGGAGAACAGAGGTGAATGAAGTCGGGAGTTCCCGATACGTGAATTCCCAACGCGCTCAGAGGTAAGCCCCAGAGTTTGGTTGGAGATCATATCGATGGAAGTTAAGGAATGGAGATAGCAAGTACTAGGCCCCTGTCGGGATTTTGGAGGTTAGGAGATTCGGGGTGACTCATACGCAAAGTCCTTATATGCGGAATTGTGAAACGCCTTTTGGTTAGGCGGGTGGTCATAGTCATGGTCACATAAAGGAATGGCATATCCAGAGAAGAGCTAGCACTCTTCAAGTGTTGAAATTTGAACAACGTTCAGGAGGGGGCCTGTGGGTGACATATAACCTGTGCATTTGGGGAAATGGCATGTGTATTACTTAAGCAGTTAGCATAAATCCACCTTTATTTTAAGTCTGCGATGTATGCATTGATCTCGAATTTGTCTGGACCCTAATATTAAGTATACAATCTATGTGTTAAACTCAAATTTGTATAGACCCTATATGATATGAGCAATGTCTATGCATAGGGATTATTGTAATTCAAGTGGGGTTTTCCTTTGTAATCTAACGTTAACGTCTATGCATAGAAATGGGTATAAGGCTACGGGTCCTATATATTATAAACGTTAATACGTATATTGGTAGTTGTCGTCACTATTAACTTTCTCAAGGTTTATGTTTTCCAGCTATTGATACAATTAATTGCCATTATAATAGATTTTGTCTCTAAGTTATTTCCTACTGCACGGTGATGATATACATAAAGGTCAAGGGTAACTTTGCTATACCCCAACCTCTCAGTTTACTAACATATCTAATATAAGCATAAAGGTTAGTAAAGCCCCACTAATGTTATACTAACTCCATATATAAACATTAACATTTATATGCATTAAAGCCCACTAGCAGTATAATACTTTCCATATATATATATATATATATAAAGACATATTGTTATAATAAGTTGGTAGTTGTCGTCACTATTAACTTTCTCAAGGTTTATGTTTTCCAGCTATT
>ML845280.1:17511-32121 GCA_009831015.1 Picea engelmannii
TAAAACTTTTTTGGTTGTGGCATTTCGTCAAACACTTGGCTGATGTACTTGTTTATATGTGTTTACTTGTGGGTTGACCTCTTGATTTCAGCCTTAGGGTTTACTGTTGACTTTTAATATATGTTTGCAGTAATAAACAAGAATATGTAATCACAGAACATACCTCAACCATATGCAAAATGATAGACAAGCCAAAACATCTCAAATATGCTTTTATTCATGAAATAGAGAAACCTGCTACAATGAAGATGTCGATCTGGAATGATCAACATATGGCTAAGAAGATAGACAATAGAGCTGCTACAAAATGCTCCAAGAAGATACTATAAGGCTCCAAAGGCTGGATAAGAGATGAAGACCAATGCCAAGGTAGATATAGGTCATATGAAGTGCCAAACCCCCACTGGAAGATGCCATGTCCTGCTAGAACTGTCAACCCCTGCAATTTCGTCCCTACTGTCAAAGACCTCCAAATGCTACGCTGAAGATGTCGAATGCTAGATCAGGATGAGTGGAAACCTCTCTTGAAATATCAAACCAAAATACGAAGGGAAACTCCTTCAGATGCTAAATCCTCCAATTGAGTTATGCCCTCCTAAAACTGCAAAACTATACAATTTCGGCCTTGAAATACAAAATAATACATTTATTTCGACAAAGGTATCAAGTTCCAACCTGGAGATCAACATGCATAGTTCTCTCATCAAGTGTGTAGTTATTTTGTTGTTTTGGTTATTCTGCTATTTGAACGGATTCCTTTAGGAATCCAGATTTCTCCTTTACACATTTAAACAAGGTTTATATATATATATATATATATATATATCTTTGTGTGTGTGTGTGTAAGCAGACTGTGTTATTGCTATCCAAACTTTGGATCTTTTTTATCAAAATGAAAAAAAACAAGGTTAATTCTCATGGATCATGTATGTTTGAATTTTGAGTAGTTTTTTTTCAAGTCCTATTCAAACTTCAATCAGTTATGTACTATAATTGTATATTACTAGCCATATCCTTAATACATAATTGTATATTACTAGCCAGATCCTTACTCGGTTGAGTATTTTTTTTTCAATTCCTATTCAAACTTCACTCGATTATGTACTATAACTGTATAACGAGGTATACATATCTGGAACCAACCTCTCGGAAAAAAATAGAACAACCATGTTTCACCCAACCATAGATGCAGAACAATCAAGTTACTTGTCCCGATCACCTCCAAGCCTAACTCTGACCCCATAAGGGAAAACTGAGCTCCACTCCATACTCATTGTACCTCTGTACAATCCATAAACTATTTTCCTAACACGTGTACTCACACAACAAACAATAATGTTTCCTCAACATACACAACACCACCTTTCCTCCCACATATGTTGTATATATCCTGATTTATTACTATGAATTTTTCATTGAATTCATTTCCCTCCTTGGAAATTCACAACTTTAGAAATCCTTGATTTTTAGTGGATGTGAATGACATAAATCCACTTTTGACGCTTGTCTAATCACTCTCTAAGTTAGCTCCATCATGTTCCCCACTCATGGAGTCGTAGTCATCTCTTTCTAGCCTGCTTGTTCCATCTATTTCCTGCATTTATTATTTTAAAAAGTTTTTCTCTTACACTGTCCATCAAAAGAGGACAGTTGGCAAGTCAAAATCTTGCACAATAATTAAAAAAATAAAAGTCAAATGTCTTAATACATTCAAATATGAATTCCCTTAATGGAAATTATTAAACAACATGATTAATATTTGGGGATGTCACATGCATAATCTGAGGAGTTTTACTAATTACTGCAAACTGACCTTCTTAATCTAGTTGGTCAAGGGTATTTCAATCCTCCTCCACCACCTATCATACCCCCATTACAAGCTCATCCTCACATCACCGACATTCCTGTAGAGCCACATGTGTCTTTACAACCTGAAATTCCAGTTAATCATGGATGGAATGAAATTGTTCTTGATTCTCAACCTCATAATCATGGCTGACCTATTGTATCTTTTCCACTACCTCCACCTCCTCCTAAGAAACCACTTCAACCTGTTGTTTCCATAGCTTCACATGCACTTTAAGCTAAACAACCTAATAAAACCAAAGCTTTAGCTCAAGAGACTGAACCAAGCAAAGGGAAGTAACCTGCTTGCTCCCCTAGCTCTGGTTCATCAAAGAACTCCTTTCATTCTATTACTTTTCACTCCATTCCTTAGAGATTTGAAGCAGAATTATCACCTTTGGTGATATGCACACCGAAGCATAAAAAAGTGAAGAAAATAAGTCTGTCAAGGCATATTTACAGACACACATGGTGGTGTCATCTTAGGACAGTGGTTAGCGGAGGACAACCTCCCACAAAACATATAACTTTTAAGTTGATTTTATGATGACTCTTACTGTGCAGTTGGATTTAGACACATTTATACTATATTTGTTTGTACAACAGACAACATATATATATTTTTGGCATGGTTAAATTATTTTTGGGAGTCACAAGTGTGTTTATGACATGATTATTTATTTGAGGGTTGATGATGCAAATTTATTTTATGGTATGACACATATTTAAGCTCATGGAGGTATAGGTGAATGCTGAAAATTAAACGATAAAGTTATTTAGGGGTTCCCCACCTGTTAGTTATTATTTATAAAAACCATTATTATAATTATTTATTTAAAATGTGTCCCACTTAACTAAACTTAGTTAACTATCTAACTAAAGGTACTTGAAACTAATCAAACTGCCTTTTGTTGATTAAAAGAATAACTTGATGGAGGGACAAAGGGGAGAGAATAGAGAGGCATAAACTCTAATAAGCTTTAGTCTTTCTCTAAAGTGAGATTATATTTATATTTCATTCATTTCTAAAATACATAAGGGATGAATCTTCTTGTTGATAGCAGGTTTTTATTGAAGGTAGCAATAAGAAGGACTAAGAAGCATGGATTGTTGACTTGATTCAAAAGGTCAATCATTTGTTTTGATAATCTGTCAACTGTAATTTGATTTTTGAATTAGTTTTGAGTGTCGATTATAATTGTTTTGCAGAGTCAAGACAATGGTACGTTTGTGGCTTGTTGATCTAGTTTTCCAAGTCTTGGTCTTTACTTAAAAGACGCCAATGGTTTATGTGTGATGTAACATTCCACCTTAGACATCTAGGTCTTACTTTGGTCCTTCCCCATGAAGGGGTATGAAATAAAGTTTTTTGTTGTAATTCAAAATTGAATCAATAAAATCAATGTTGGTTTTTTATCTCACATTTGGACTTGATGTGTAATGTTGTCTGGGATTTGTCTTTTGAATATTTCGTAAATCTATTATAAATTCTCGTTACAAGAATTTCTTTTATTTTTCTTTGATAAAACACCAAACATATAAAAAAACATTAGGCCCAAGTGCATAGTGTTTGAGGACTAATTGATATTTTTGTTAAGGCTATAAACCTAGGGTGATAATCCCTCCTAGTTTGTCTTAGCCTAGCAATATTCGAAAATGTTGGTATAAGAACATCCATTCCTTTTCATCAAAATTTATTTGGCGAACATACTGGGGAATTGTTCATAATTCTATGGTATTTGTATCTTATTTTCTATACTTATTTTATGTACTTAGTTTCCCCCTTTTATTTTTTGATTTCATAACTTTCCCTGTTGTATGAAAACCTAACATTGGAGACAGTTTATATGATCAGACTAGTATTTATTTGACTTTGTTTGATATGATTTTAGAAACTGCTCACATTCGTGAAGAAATTCATTGTTCTTAGGAAGTCATTGCTAGAGACGTAAGAATTCGTGAACAGTGGGAAGCCCGTCAAAGGAAAGCCCAAAATTAGCCTCCTCGATAAGACGTTGATATATTTCCTCCAGGTCTCGTTCTTCTTGAAGAAAAATATGTTTATCTCCTAAGTTTAATCCTTTATCTGAAGTAGGAAGAAGAAAAGTTGTTTTAGAAATACCACAACCTAAACATCGATGATCTGTATCTGACTCTTCTAATTCATCAATATCCTTAATTCATATCACTTTCAAGATGAAGTCTTCTGGTTCTTCTTCTAGTTCTAGTTCATCTACCTCTTCACAAAGTTCTTCCTCATAAATGATTGTAAATTTATTTAGTCACCACATCTCAGTTCAATCCACGAAAAATCATACAAAGGTGATTAAGAAATTTGGTTTATTTCAGTTCGAAGAAGATGCAACCACTACACTGTGGCATGTCTCTTCACCTTTAAATATTACTCTAGCTACAAATCCCCTTCCTAAATTTAAGGATCATTTTCCTAAATTCTCAAGGAATGATACTATTTCTACTAATGTACATTATGAACGATACTATTTCTACTAAGGAATGATACTATTTCTACTAATGAAAATTTTTCTAAATTCTCAAGGAACGATACTATTTCTACTAATTTAACATCTCCCTTAGTTATGACCACGACGAAGAATTTTTTTTTTTGTTTTTTTTTTTTGGTTTTTAAGAATTAAGAGGCAAGAAGGCAATGATGACAACGGTTTAACTGCACCACAGACGACGAACAAAAGCATGCAACCCAGACAACAGGAAACTACGACTCTACTCATCGGCACAAGGGCAACTGGGCAACATGCGCATAATAACAAGGAGGATCGACTACATGCTCGACGCAAGAAGACACTTCTACATGCTAAGGGACAACTTCCCCTTCCCGACACAACGACGTTGACGACAAAGACTAGAAGCTCAAGATGTGCGAACCAAATGTCTGAAGGCGATCAACCAGTGTGCAAAAACAAACTTACAATGCTCGACAACACTCACACGAAAAACACTGACTCCAACCAAGTTATCATTCGCCGCTATCCAAATAGGGCACATCATGATCCCCTCATCAGGAATCATGCCATCCCCAGGTGATAGATGCGTCAATAACCTTGGCGCAACACATCCTATTCGGACCAAGGGCTCTAGAAAACTTTGATGCACTAGAAACCGAGTACCAAAGGAAAACCACACCCCAACCCCAATAACAGGTCGAGGAGACGCCCAAGGATGACACAGGGAAGACACTAACCAATATAAGACTTCGTCAACATCACAACCATTAATCTGTCTAAGATAGTCCCTACTGCGAGTCTAAATTTAACATAGATTTCCAATCTGATAGTAAGTCAAACTTCAATTAGTCACCATTTACAATTTTATATTAGCATTGAATTCAACAATTCTAAATTGCAATTAAGTCAATACATGTTAATTTAATTTAACATTAAGAACGATCTAAATTGGCATTCCGAGATTAATCACCACTAATAAGTGATCATAAGATAACATATTATCATCATAAGGTTATTCTTCTAATGAATATAAGATGTTATCATCAGTTCGTAGTTAGGAAACATAATGATACAAGTCAGTTTTCGATGCTATAAATTATCTCCCATTCATCCTAATTCAATTACAATTTCCCTAATCACTTTTTAATTGTTGTTCAATTGGATCTTCCCTGAAGATGATAGATATGACGTTTGAATTAAAATTATAGAGGATAAATTTTTGTTGTGGACTACGACCTTCTATTTACACAATGGTAAGATCTGGAATGGGTTGCCAATAATAAATAAAGCAATCGATGTGCAAAAGGCACTAGAATGGAATCTTCAATACTATCATTTAATATATAATCCAATCGATGTCCAACTCATGGTCATACCAGCAGCTAACATCGTTAACAATAACGCAATGTAATAGTCCCAACAATCACCAAACACAATCAACAATTAAAGCAAAAACATGGGCAGTAACAGGAAAAACACATTTATACTTAATTGCAAAACCATGGGCATTAACAGGAAAAACACAACATATTTTAATTTCGAAATTCATGGTCATTAGAAGGAAAAATGCAACATCATTTAATTCCCAAATTTGTGGGCATTAACAGGAAAAACACAACATCTTTTAATTGCCAAATTCGTGGGCATTAACAGGAAAAACGAAGCATATTTTAATTGCCAAATTCATGGGCATTAACTAGAATCAAATAACAATACATTTTTATGCAAAACGTAGTCTTCTTCAAGGGAAAATCGTCAGGCAACAAGGGTATTCAATAGCAGTGTTTCTTAAGTGCAAGATGTAGTCTTCTTCAAGGGAAAATCGCCAAGCAACAAGGGTATTCAATGGAAGTATTTCTTAAGTGCAAGATGCAGTCTTCTTCAAGGGAAAATCACCCCAAAAGTAAAAATGAAATGCAGACTCGGTCACGCTTCGAAGGTAGTCTGGCAATGTAAATCGTCGCCTTGACTAGTGGTGGGAAAGTCTCAATCATAAATGTGAACAAAACACCCACCCAAATGCCCCCATTAACCGGTAAGGCGCAGACAATGCGTGGAGGAAGAAAATGTCAAAAATACAATTCTCTGGGCCAAAAATTCGCATCCCCCCCAAGGAAACAGATTGCAGTTTTAAAATGCATGAATTCAGTCCAGAAATGGCAATCGCCTTCCATAATTGAATACACAAGAAGAAAAAGGAAATCATCATTCATTGAAGGCAAGTTCCCTCAACAAAAAGATAACGCAGAAATATACTCAACTGGCCTCATATAAAAATGCAGAGCAAAAACTAAATTGTTTTTCCATTCCCAAGGTACCAACATATAAACGCAGATTGAAATTAATCTTTTTACATTCCAGGATACCAATATAAAATGCAGACTGAAATTAATTATTATTCCATTTCCAGGATGCCAATATAAAAAGACAAATTGAAATTAAATCCCTTTTTTTTTACATTCCAGGATACCAATATAAAAATGCAGACTAAAATTAAATCTTTTACATTACCAAGATACCAATCTAATGTAGACAACAGTAGGAGAACACATAGATCCATTGGGATAAGTCATTGAAATGATCACAGGGATAACCAACACGGATGCAGGAAATCCATATGCAGAGGTACTTTTACTAGAAGGCACAAGACAACAATCAACCAAGGACAATAACAAAGGTAGGCGACTGACAGGAACGTCCTTCGCTCATCATCCCCACACAGAAAAGTAGGGCGTTGAGATCCATAGGTCTATTAACGTTGAAGCGACAACTGTAGATCAGGCTCTTGGCCGACTGCTCAGGCGAGGACTGATGAGCTAGGGATGAAAGGCAAAGCAACCACAATATTCACAAACCAACACACCATCGAGGCAGTCAAGACATGTCGGGAATCGAAGGCCATAGGAGTCAATCAATCATCGAACTATGGGCTATAGAAAAATTCAGTCATCAACTAGAACGCTAAGACAATCAATTTACTTACCCATTTAAACATGCAGATCCAAAGCTTAAATCCTACTACAATCTACCATACAAAAATAAATAAATCGTACCATTGCCTGATCGCCCGCTCTGAGTCGATGTCCCATGTGCTTCCTCCAAATCCCGCTTTCCGACTGATGAGACTTCACCGATACCTCCTAGCCAACGCTAGGTGTACTCTTCTTCTCCCTTAGCCCCCTAAGGTGCAAAGGGGCCACACACACTAACCAAAGAATCAACTAGCTCCCAACGCGCCTCACAAGGCCGAGCTACTACTCCTCACCGAGCTGGGTATCCCGACTCCCACAAGCTAAGTCAGTCAAGTAGAGATTTCTACAGCGTAACATTATGCAAATAGAAGAGACCTTCATCTTTCTCCTCCATTCATTATATAGAGTTTAGAAGTCCTTTACTTTCCCAAATCCCATTTTATTTAATGTTTAATGAATTAATTCATAAAAATTCCTCCCCGTACATGTGTCACCCATCCCCTTCATTCCTCCAAAAACTAATTTCATTAATTAATTATTTACTCTTATTTCCCTCACCCACCTAGAGTCACTCCTAGAATCCCTCCTAGGCGTCCCCAAATTTCCTTATAAGTTTTAATGACTTTCCCCATTATTAATTTGCTAGTTCAGTTTAAAATCAGAAAGTTCTGAAATGGTAGATACCTTACTAAGTTTGACTTTCTGCTTTTTCCGTTGTGTTTCTTTTTTCTTTTTATGATTCCCTCTTTTCCTAGTTTCCCAATTATTTTAGATTTCCCTCTTTTCCTAGTTTCCTAATATTTTAGATTTCCCTCTTTCCCCTTTTCATTTAGAACTCAATTTGGTAGGTGTAGAAATTAACTTTTCACCTTTTCCCTTTTTAAGTAATAAACTTTAAATTATCATAATATAATAAAACAATTATTATATATATATATATATATATATATATATATATATATATATATATATATATATATATATATATATATATATATATATTAAAGGATAGAGAAAATTCTGCCACTAGAATAATTTAGACCTAGATTTTAATTTTCGTGTTGGGTGGCATTTTATTAGGGAAATTGTTTTAAAAATTTCTTATCATGTTATTAGTCCTAAGGCCATCGGGGTTCATTCATTTATCATTAACAATGCGACGTGCCCTTCAGGACACACTAGGTGCTCCAAGGGTGCCACTTGCCTCATCTGTTTCCCTTACGCGATGTGCCCTTCAGGACGCACCACATGCTCCAAGGGTGCCACTCACCTCATCTATTTCCCTTGCGTGACGTGCTCTTCAAGATGCACCACGTGCTCCAAGGGTGCCACTCGCCTCTTGACTGACTTGGTAGACATCAAAAACCCTTGGAGTCAATACTTTTCTAGGTGAACTTGTGGGAGACTAAGGGCCTCTAAGGAATAAGGCCCCCACCTTATTGCGCGCCCCTTTGAACCATCGTGAGCAACTTTTGCAGTCTACCCTCACGACATCTTGGGTCCTCTCGAACTAGGTAAACGTTAACCTACAGTTCGAGCCACGACGAGGGTGCTAGTAGGCTGTGGTAGGGATGTTGTCCACACCTCTCTCTCAACATCTCTGGTAGTCGTGCATGACCCCTCTAATCCACATGTGAGTCTGGTCGACAAGATATCATCAGCTTGCATCATCAATGAATCATGTCAACAATATACCTATAATCATATCATCTAATCAGATGCAGTAATATCACATATAAAACAATAAACCCCATTGGTTCACTCCGTGACTCAATCCGATGTCCAAGGGGTTCCATCGATGCCTTTGCATCCTCGAGGTCCAAAATCCTGCACACTCAGAAAAACCGAATCAATAGCACCTGTCTATGTCAATGCAATAAAATAACATGTCATCAACCCATAATGTCTCATAATCAAAATCAATGTTTTAATAGCATAATAATCTGGATCACTTGCGAGCAAGTGTCCTCAAAGAATAAGTTTGCTCAATGTGCAAGAGAGGGATGTTACATACACCCCCTCGTGGTCTAAACTTTATCCCTACATTTCACAGTATAAGTGCCAAAATAATGTGTATCACAGTATCATAAGTCTATCTATCAGACAAAAATGGAAACTGTTGGCACATATCACATGAGTCGTCCCAGGTCGTCGAGTGCGGACTATAATTGTCCCATTGTACCTAGACCTGATCTACTGTCCGACGTCATAACTGTCGAACGCGATGATCCAGGATGCGTATTGGCTCAGCCGTGAGCGCCCCCTCATCCGACACCTGCAAAGAACTCATGTCAATAACATGTGTAGGATCACTAATATAATGTCTCAAAACAGATACATGAAAAACATCATGCATACGCCTCAAAGAATCAGGCAAGGCTAGTCGATAGGGCACAGGTCCCTTTCTCTCCACAATCTCGAAAGGTCCCATGAACCTAGGAGATATTTTAGCTCCCTTTCCAAACTTGATCGAACTCTTATGCGGTTTAACCCACAAGAAGACTCGATCATTGACCTTGTAGCTACGGTCGACACAATGTGCATCGACATAACTCTTTTGCCGATCATGCGCTTCTTTAATCCTTTGTCTTATTGTTTGCATTTGCTCTTCCATTTATTGGATGACTTCTGGTCCCACCAAGACCCTATGCTCAAGCCGATCCCAACTCAAAGGCGTCTGACACGATCGCCTGTAAAGAAACTCGAAAGGTGCCAACTTAATGGTGCTTTGGTAACTGTTGTTATAACTGAATTCCACCAGCAGCAAGAATTCTTCCCAATGCTTTTTTTGGTCCATCATGTACATGCACAACATGTCCTCCAAGGTCTAGTTCGTTTGTTCGGTTTGCCCGTCAATCTCTGGGTGATACACAGTATTGAAGTTAAGTTGGGTTCCCAAGGCCTCTTGGAAACTCATCCAAAATCGTCCTGTAGACACCGATCCTCGATCGGATATAATCCTCTTAGGCATGCCATGGAGCCTCACAATCTCATTGATGAAAACTCTAGCTATGTTAGATGCCTGATACGTTGTACGCACAAGAATAAAGTGAGCACTCTTCGTCAGAATGTCTACTACTATGAAAATCAAGTCATGTCTCCTTGTCGTTAGTGGCAATCCAATAATAAAATCCATTGAAATAACCTCCCATTTCGATTCTGGAATAGCTTGCGGCTGTAGTAATCTTGCTGGATGTCTATTTCCATCCTTCACCTGCTGACATTATAGACATCTGGCCACATAGTTGACTATATCTGCCTTCATTCCCTTCTAGAAGAATAAGGGTTTAAGGTCTTCCCTCATCTTTGTGACTCCCGAGTGAGCCATGTAAACTTCTCTATGAGCCTCGCTTAGGATCAAGCTCCTCAACTCGTCATTCGGTGGTACGTAAATCCGATTTTTAAACCTCCATAATCCATCATCGTCAAACGTAAATCCTTCAAATCTTGGTACCATCATTGTGTTTTGTCCGATAAAACCCTCAACCTCTTTGTACCAGTCATCGTCGCACTATAAAGTTAGAATCTTTTCATGTAGATTCGTTTGAAGAGGCAACACTGAAAATATGTGTGGTCTTCGACTCAATGCATTTGCCACTCGGTTCACTGTTCCTTTTATGTAAGTAATCTCGAAGTCGTACTCGCTAAGTAATTCTAACCAACACCATTGTCGTGCGTTCAGGTCTCTTTGCGTAAAGATGTGTTGCAGTCCACAGTGGTCCGTCTTTAGTTCAAATTTTCATCCAAAAAGGTAGTGTCTCCAAACCTTCAAGGCATATACGATGGCTAACAACTCCAAATCATGCGTCACGTAGTTCTCCTCATGCCTTCTCAGTTTCCTTGAGATATAAGCAATCATTCAATTGTCTTGCATCAAGACTTTTCCTAAGCCTTCCTTGGATGCGTCAATGCTTATCAAGATGTCCGCGTCCATGTCGGGGACCTTTAGTATCGATGCCATTGTCAACAACTCCTTGAGCCTCCAAAATGCTTCCATGCATTTGTCGGTCCAAACAAACTTCTTGTTCTTTTTCTGCAATTCCGTGATCGGATTTGCTATCTTCGAAAATCTCTCGATGAACTGTCGATAGTATCCTGCTAAACCCATGAAGCTATGAACTTCTAGGACATTCATCGGCACATGCCATTCCATAATAGCCTCGACCTTTGCGAGATCCACGATGATACCTTCGCCGAAGATGACATGCCCCAAGCAGTGAATCTTTGATTGATAATAATAACATTTGGACAACTTCCAATATAATTTGTGCTCTCGCAGACACTATAGTACCAAGAACAAGTGTTCTTCATGCTCCTCCGTCGTCCGAGAGTAAATCAAAATATCATCAATGAATACTTGGACAAAATTTTCCAAGTACTCACGAAACACCCCGTTCATCAAACTCATGAATACCCCTAGGGCGTTTGTTCAAACAGTAAAACAGTAAAATTGTAATGTCCAAACCTCATCTTAAAGGCGGTCTTAGGGAGATAATCTTCCTTGATACGTAACTGGTGATACCATGATCACAAATCGATCCTTGAGAACACTGTCTCAAATTTGATTGAACAGATCATCGATCCTCGGCAACGGATACTGACTTTTGATTGTTGCCTTGTGCAATTGACGGTAGTCAATGCAGAGCCTCCACGACCCATCCTTCTTTCGTATGAAAATAACAGTCACACCCCATGGTGACACACTTGGACGTATCAGTACCAGGTCCAACAATTCCTTTAGTTGAATTCTCAACTCCTATAATTCTGAGGTTGGCATCCGATAAGACGTTCTCGCTGTCGGTTCAGTCCCCGATTTTAGGTCTAGAGTAAACTCCAATTACCTTTCCGACGACATCCTCGGTAACTCCCACAGAAGGACGTCTTCAAACTATCTCACCACCGGGAGGTGTTATAGACCTTCCGCTACTCCCTTCTAGTTTAACGCGAGGATCGCATAAATATTACATCTCTTGCGCATGCTCTTCCGTAGCTGCAAGGAAGAGATGAACCTCAGGGAAACGCCTTGGTTCTGTCCCACAATAATGTGTTTTTGTCCCTCATCATCGACCAAGCTCAAGCGTTTCTTATTACAGTTGAGTATCAACTGATGCGATTCCAACTAGTCCATACCAATCACGACATCATAAGATCCTAAGATTGTGACGTATAGGTTGGCCCTGGTGACAAACTCTCCCAGGTTAAGGGTACAACCCGTAACCTTTCCTCCAACCCTCTGTTTGGCTCCCGAAACCATCTCTACAAAGCTAAACTCATCCTGTTCGGCTGTCCTTAATTTAATCATTTTTAACGTTGCACCAGAATGGAAACTCTCGATAGCACCGTGATCAATCAAATACTAAGTGTTTAGTTAGCGACGGTACCTGAGGTCTCGAGCACAGTCGACTGGTGCTTTGCCTGACGGTTATTCACCGCTGCATGATTCTGGTGGGCCTTGCCCAAATCTCCCATGGTAGTGGGTCCAATTGATCCAAATGCTTTAGTCCTCTTCACTGGGCAGATTGTGCTGGAATGTGGCTCCCCACATTCCAACATACTTTCTTTGGTCCAGTAATCCTGGTACCCGAAGTAGAAGCTGAATTCTGACGCTAAGGCCAACATAAACTTGTTGACCTCAAGTTTCTAGGTGAGGGTGCGGAGCACACCGAAGCAGCTCCAAAAATGGGTCTCGTACTTGGCACCGTATGGTCTCCCTGTCACAAGGCATCGAACTCATTGAGCTGACGCTCAATGAATTCCTCAGAAAGATACCTTTTCTGGAAACGTTCATGGAACAGTTCCCCTGACACGTTGTCGACGACCATGTTCAAAGTGGCAGGAGTGTCTTCTGCCATAGAAGAGTGTTCCTATTCAATTGAAATACCACCAAGCATACCTTCATGATGGAGGTTGTAATTGCGAAGCGTGAAGCATAACACCATGCTCTAAAATCGTGCCACAATGACACAACCATCCGCGACACTCGAGGAATCGAGAACTCGACTCTCTCGAGTTCTTGGTGGATGCTAACTGTACTAGATAGGGCACGCTGTGGACCCTCCGGGGTACAGGTTCCCTTGCCTCAACTCAAAACCGATGATGAATCAAGTCCCTTTGAAAATACCTGGAAGGGCCTTGTTAGACCAACATCATCCCTTACAACAAGCGAATCCAGCCCAAGGACTTGTTCCTCCCCTTGGGGATTCGACTCCGAGGGTGCGGGAACTTCTGGAGGTGCCACACCTCCTTCCACGACACCACGTTGCGAACCTCTGAGGCGTCCTCTAAATGAGATCACCACAAGGACATGTTAAGGTTTTTAATTAACGCAAGGGTTAATACTCACGGGTTTACTGCAGTGGAAAACCTGACGATCCACAGTCGCAGGGTTGAACCCACTCTGATACCATATGTAACCTCCCTCTTCATTACGACCACGACGAAGAAAATATTTTTTTTTGTTTTTAATAATTAAGAGGCAAGAAGGAAATGAAGATAATGGTTTAACCGCACCACAGACAATGAACAAAAGCACACAACCCAGGCAACAAGAAACTATGACTCTACTCACTCGCACAAGGGCAACTGGGCAACATGCACAGAAAAACAAGGAGGATCGACTACCCGCTCGATGCAACAAGACACTTATACATGCTAAGGGACAACTTCCCCTTCCCGACACAACGACGTTCACGACAAAGACTATAAGCTCAAGGCGCACGAACCAAACACCTGAAGGCGATCAACCCGTGTGCAAAAACAAACTTACAACGCTCGACAACACTCACACGGAAAAAACCAACTACGAACAAGTTATCATTCGTCTCTATCCAAATAGGGTGCATCATGAACCCCTCATCAAGAATCATGCCATCCCCAGGTGATAGATGCATCAATAACCTTGGTGCAATACATCCTATCCGGACCAAGGACTCTAGAAAACTCCGACGCGCTAGAAACCGAATACCAAAGGAAAAACACACCCCAACCCCAACAACAGGTCGACGAGATGCCCAAGGATGACACAAGGAAGACATTGACCAACATAAGACTTCGTCAACATCCCAACCTGTTGGAAGATTGGTTGTTGTCATTGATGTCAACCCTAGTCATGGGTTTTGGACCACAAGATTGATGAAGTTATTTGGACATGAAGGAAAATGCACACGTAGATACAACACCCATGGATGGATAGTATATATCATGCTCTTTCCAGTGGTATGTGGCACGTCACGTGGATCCTCATGGTTGAGGAGAAATGAATTTTTGAAGATGACAAAGTGAATTGTACATGTAGGCCCTGAAGACAATTA
>ML845281.1:4584-17076 GCA_009831015.1 Picea engelmannii
TGAGACACCTTCTGAGCTACAAACTAACACTCCCTCTTAGCGAGGAAGGTGTCACCTCCTGGATCAATCTTTGACCCCATCAAATCTATTGTTGTTGTAGCTACTCCCTATGAACTGGAAGATCGTCCTGCTACCTCTGTTGCACTCTGATTTGATAACCAATTCTCCTCATCCATCAGTGTCATGCCGTACCAGCTAACAGTCTTGGATGAAGCCACTCGTCTACTAGACTCATTCGCTGACACCGATCTACGATCCAAGATCCCCTTGGACCCCACCTCAGGTTGTCCCAGCACCCTGTACACAATACCCTCCCTGATGCCAAGCCTTACAACTGCATCCTAGGTATTTTCTCCCTTTGAACGTATGATTACCTGTCCATGCTCGAACATAGTTGCATATCCCATGTCCTCCAAAGCTGATACTGAGAGCAAATTTACCTTCAACTCTGGAACAAACAACACATCGAACACCTCCAGAGAACCTCCTAACTCTAGCTGGAATCTGACATATCCAACCCCCTTCACTGCATGCATGGTGCTAGCTCCACTTCTCACATGCAAGTCTGAGCCCGTCTCTGAAACACTAAGGAACATCGACCGCATCCCCGTCATATGGCGCATCCTCGTCATATGGCGAGATGATCCACTCTCCACGATCCATGCCCCAATGTCCTCATACCATGCAACATTGTTGCTCAAAAGAAAAGAGACTAGAGAAAATTCATCCTCGAATTTCTCAGCAAAATCATCAATCTCAGTTGATGTTGATGTTGTTACATGTGCCTCCTCCTTCTTCTTCTTCTTGGGACACTAACTTGCATAGTGGCTAGTCTTATGACATGCAAAGCATTTCACTTTGCTCATGTCCCTGGAACCTCCTCCACTGCTCTTCTTCGCATGAACATCACCATTCTCCTCCTCTTCACTCTTTGGTTGGCTAGCCTCTGAGGAATCAACTCGTAGCTCCCCCTGGGTGAAGTCATCCCATAACCTCTCCTGAGTCCCAGTCAGGGAGTTTCTCCCAAGCCACCACTCCTCGAACAAACATGTTCCACTGCTTGGTGAAGCCATTCAAGGTTGTCCTCACCAATTCTATCTCGTCCAAGATCTCTCCAATAGCTGCCAGTTCATCTCTGATCTAAGTGAATTTGGTGAGATATGTAACCACTGAATCTCCCTTGGCGATCTTTGTGCTTCTCAGCTTTTCTCTAAGCAACATCTTTCTACTCTGGTTATGAGACTGGTACAATTTCACTAGGGCCTCCCACATATCCTTAGTTGTCTTCTTGTCAAACAGATGAGCAATAATGTGGTCATTAACTCCATCAACAATGATCCTCCTTGCCTTCACATCCTTCTTGAGATGGGTTGGTTGTTGTGTTGGATCAACTGGAAGTACTACTTTCCCTTCAACAAACTCCCACAATCCATTTTCCTCCAGCAACAAACCCATTCTCTCCCTCCATGATCTAAGTTTGAGGCCCCTTCCAACATATCTCCAAACCTCAAGCTTGCACCGGCCATTATCTGAGTTGCTCTCACTCACACACCTTTCTGGTAACTTGTCCCCTTGTTGATTCACACCTGGTCTGCACAGCAAGTCGACGTGGTTTCTTCTTTATTCAAAGGTTGAGATATGATACCATGTTAATTTCCTATAAATCAGCAACAAAAACTAAATGCCAATAATTTACTAACCAATAAATTATACTTTGTTGTAATAACTTTAAAAATTATGCAAATAATCTACAGCTGATTTATTTAACTAAAATTGCACAGCAGAAACTAACAGAAACCAAGCACAAGAAAATAAACAACACCGGAAATACCCTAGAAACCCCAGTGTGGGGAAAACCAGTAAAGGAGGGGCTTTATTGGATTCTGAGAAATTGATTTACATCAGCAAATACACAAGAAAATTTCTTACAAAAATTTGTCTTCCTTTGGTAGTTGTACGACCTAGCTAAGCTCACCCAGCAGACTTGGCCCTAGCTCATCCCAAGAGTATGACCTTTACAGCCTGCACATATCAGCCTAGACAGCCTCAAAATCATCTTGTACGGCCTGGTTAATTCGGCCCTTGTTGTCGGTGCGTCGTATGGACAGTACGACCTCCTTTCTCTGTTGCGTATGGCTTGCCCTCTACCTCTCAGCTTGCTAATATGGAACTTGTTGTTCGACCTGCTCTCTGCCTGCAAAATCACCTCAACCAAAGCTCCTACACTTGCCCTCTTTTTCAGCCAAGCACCCTCCTTCAACTCGCTTGCTCAATGAGAGTTGTGTGTGTCCTTCTCACCCTCAACCCCTCAATTTATCTTTCCTTCAACCTCCTTTCTGCCTTGAGATGTGTGCCCAACATAGCCTTCAATGGCTCAGATTGAGGCGCCCTACATGGTTGGACCCCACTCAACACTCAAGTGGTGCGCCCCACTAGCCTGGGCCCCACACAACACTCAAAACATCCTAAGTTAGGCTTAGGCTAAAAATAAATAAAGTTGATCTGGGTATTTTATTGTGTCCATCGGCTAGCCTAGAACACAGGCTTAGCTGAGACACCTTTTGAGCTACAAACTAACAACAACTCCATAGAGAGTGTCCCTTTCTTTGTACTTTAATTTCATAACTGAAGAAAAGAGAGCATTTCCTAGGTCATATCTTGTATTCATTTTTGTGGATGGTTTGTTAATTTGCTTGTTCTTTCATTTTCGAATTTCAATTATTTTCTATAAATTTGAACACTAAGCTAGTAAAAATAAATATAAGATCAAAGGAAATAAATTGCATAATTAAATATTTCAAAATATTCCAAGATCTATTGTGACGAATTATTCCAATGGAGTATCCACAGCAGTTTAGAGATCACTCATCCATCACAATCTTGCCCTGAAAGATATCAACTCGGTACATGCATGGTTGATAGCAGACTCCACCACCATCATTCGACTCCCCTCCCCTTAGGATTGTTTCATGTCTTCAGAGCCAAGAAGAGGCCACCTCACTCCCCAACAAGATTTATATTGGTACTTTCTAGATGGAAAAATTGGAAAAATTGGCTTGCAGGGCCCATTTTAGTTGCAGGTCCCGATTTGGAGAATAGGGGTCTAAAACCTTCCAGAGCAATTTTGAGGCATCAAATGACTTTTTTGGGGTCAAAACTTTATGCGCATAGCTCCCAACCCCTCCATGTTGTTCCAGACACCAAGACCTTTCCAGCGGTTCAAAAATCACCTCAATCAGAGTTTTCATGCAGAAGTTATGCCTCCTTCAGGTTGACCTACTCTATTGACCTCCATGGTACCGAGTGGATGCCACATCAGCCCTCGTTACTCACACATGTGGGGCTAGTCACGTCTGGACTTTCAAGAAGATTCTAGAGGGTCCAAAACCATTAGCATTAATTGAGGGTTGAGGCATCAAAAACCCTATCCCTGACCCTAGACAGCCATCAGGCTATGTTAAATACTAGGTTGCTAGGAAGAGAGGGGGTTCCATTCTTTTAGCATTGTACTTGTTCCATAGTTGAGAAGAGCATCTAGGAGTGAGATTTGAGAGCATAACAGAGGGGATAGAAGATTTTGTAGCAACCATTCAAACCATAGTGTCATAGGAAACTCCATAGAGAGTGCCCCTTTCTTTGTACTTGCATTTCATAACTAAACAAAAGAGAGCAAAGCATAGGCCTCATCTTCTAGTTGGGTTGTCCCCCATATTAGGTGTCCCAGGTCACATCTTGTGTTCATTTGTGTGGATGGTCTGTTAATTTGCTTATTCTTTCATTTTTGGATTTCGATTATTTTTTATAAATTCGAGCACTAAGCTAGTAATAACAAATCTAAGATCTAAGGAAATAAATTGCATAATAAAAGTTTTCAAAATATTACAAGATTTTTTGTGATGAACTATTCCAATGGAGTATCCACGGCAGTTTACAAATCAATCATCCATGACAATCTTGCTCTAAAAGATATCAACCCAGTACATGCATGGTTGACAGCAGACTCCACCACCATCATTCAATTCCCCTCCCTTGAGGATCGTTTCATGTCTTGAGAGTCAAGAAGAGGCCACCCCACTCCCTGCAAGATTTATATCGATACCTTTCTGGGTGGAAAAATTGGCTTGCAAGGCTCATTTTAGTTGCAGGTCCCAATTTGGAGATTTGGAGTATGAAACCTTCCAGAGCCAGTTTGAGTTCAAAAATCACCTCAATTGGAGTTCATATGCAGAAGTTATGCCTCCCACAAGTTGACCTACCTCGTTGACCACCATGGTACCGAGTGGATGCCACAGCAGCCCCCATTACTCACACATGTAGGGCTAGTCACGTCTTGACTTTCAAGTGTTGAAGATTGCAGCTTCATGAGACATTTTCTAGGTCGTTCCCCTCTGGACTGAGTTGAGACGATCTGTGAGAACGCCCATGTGATGGGTGAGTCATACTCTTCTGGATTCAGTTGAGATGAGGTGTGTGTCTCTTGTCGTGCTACTTTGAACTGAGTTGAGATGACTTGAGATGATCTCATGTCAAACTCCTATGGACTTAGTTGAATAAACTTGAGATGGCTCTCTAGATCGTACTCCTATGGATTTAGTTGAGTTAACCTGTTGAGAGTGACATCCCTTGTGGTTGAGCACATGTGGACTTGTCCCTAGTGGCAGGGCACTAGAGGATGTTTAGGAGATCCCTTGTTATATTGTCTGAGTAAGATTATTGTGAAACCCTAATTTTGTATTGTGAAGGCTACAAGTCGGCCCCACCATGTAAAGATAATTAATAGTGTAAAAGATTAATTATATTTTGAGTTGTACAAGTCGACCCTATTGTGCCAATAGACACATCCATTTGATGTGCTAGGTCATGTATTTATAGGAGAGTTAGATCCCCATTGTGGATCACTCACTCATTCGTGTTTCATTCTCTCAACGCCTACTTGTAAGTATGAAGTGCAGACTTATCTTATGCGCTAGCTTTCTTGGTCATAGAGCACCCTCTTATGTGCGCTAGGGTTTATGGTGTGAGGGTGATCTTCTCTTGACTCTATAGCAAAGGATTGTTGGGTTTTTCCCTTGTTTGAGAAGGGTTTTCCCTGGATAACTTCTTGGGTTCTTGTGCATGGCTATTCTTCTTGTGATCTTGGTTACTACAGCTATTGTATATTGTATTGTTGCATTATTTATGGTTCAAGTTCATGCTAAATTGAAAGAAACTACATGTCCTTGAGCTAAGCATTAAAAATTCAACATGGTATCGAAGCATTGTTCCTGAAGATCCATTGCACAAACTATTCCAAGCTAGCCGTCACCTTCTTGCTACAATTGCAAAAATGGACCCTTCCATTTTCCTTGTCAAGCTAGTTTTAGCACTTTCCCCTTGAACGTTGGACCTAATTTTTGCACAGGCAGGTACGGCCTAGTTCAGCGCACCACCTGTAACTCTCAGATCGAAAATTGAAGAAGTTTTGATTTTCAGCCCCAGGGTTTCTAGGGTTTCTGCAGGTCATTGAGGAATTTTACAGCTCACTGGGGTTCTTTTGACTCTCCAAGGCTTATTGTTGGCAGTCAAAAGTCCAACGAAACCTAGGGTTTCTAGCCTAGCCTACCCATCATGTTTTTTGAAGCTAGGGTTTCAAGCCTAGCTGTTAGGGTTTGTGAAGAATCTGCAAGCCATGAGGAACAGAACTTTGGTGGAAGATAGGCTTGATGGGTCAAGCAACTTCAGCTCCTGGAAGTCAAGATTACACATCACTCTAGAAGAGAGTGACCTGTTGAGATTGATAGAAAAGACTCTACCAGCAACAACAAACGATGAAGAGAAGGTTGAATGGAAGACAAATGATGTCAAAGCTAGAAAGATAATCATCTATTCAGTAAGAGATCATCTACTACCTCGCATCTCTACCTTGAAGACAGCTTATCAAATGTATGATGCATTGAAGACGATGTTTGAGAGCAACAACACCAACAAAGCTCTCACATTGAAACACCAACTTCAAAATATTAAGATGACGAAAGCTGACACCATTGCTACCTTCTTCATGAAGATTTCAGAGATCATAGATCGGTTAGGTGCCATTGGAGAAACCATCACAGACAGAGAGCTTGTCATGATTACTCTCAATGCTCTTCCAAGACAATGGGAACCATTCATTCAAAGTATCAGTGGAAGAGCAGACTTACCTCAGTTTAATCATCTATGGGAACACTGCACTCAGGAAGAAACGAGACTTATAGCCAGAGGTGTGCAAGACTCCCATCATGATGACAATCAAGCCCTTGCTTCTCATACAAAGAGAGGCAGAAGAAATAGAAGAAGTTTCGGCAAGGCATTCAAAGACAAGAAAACTTCAGCAGCTTCAGGTCATGAACATAGAAAAAACATTTCAAAGATTCAATGTTTTAGATGTGACAAGTATGGACACATTGCGATAGATTGTCCTACCAGGAAGAAAGGAAGACAACATGCATCCACTGTTGATGTTGATTCAGAACCACCTCAGAGAGATGAAGACATAAAAGACGAAGCGTTCTTCTTCATTTCAGCACCCTCAGGTACCGTTCCTATTGATAGTGATATTCGGTTGATTGACAGTGGTGCTTCCAAACACATGACTGGATATAGAGAACATCTTACAGACCTTGTAGAGAAAGAGTCTTGTCTACATGTTGTACTTGGTGATAAAACCAAATATACTGTAAAAGGAGTTGGATCTTCTTCTTTCCAACTAGATTCTGACATACCTCTTCAATTAAGTGAGGTACTATATGTACCTGGGATGAAAAGGAACCTTGTCTTTGTTTTTGCCTTAGAGGATAAAGGCTACAAGGTTACCTTCTCTGAAGGAAAAGTTCTTGCATGGCACAAGAACTCACGCATGGATTTTGCCCGAGTGATTTGTGTTCGAGAAAACAGTTTGTACAGATTGATTGTCCAACCAGTCCAGGGCTTGTTACATGATATTATCAGACTGAGCGAGCTATGGCATAGGAGACTTGCTCATTTACATTATAGAGCCCTTCCTGCTCTGGGGAAGATGGTGACAGGCCTTCCAGAGATACATATCAAGCATGATGGCATTTGCAGAGGTTGTGCTCTTGGCAAGAATGTCAAGGGGTCCTTTTCAAGCTGTGACAGTAGATCCAAGGGGATCTTGGACTTGATACATACAAGATGTTTGTAGACCCGTGATTGTTGCTTCCTTGAACGGATATTTGTATTATGTTCTCTTCATCGATGATCACTCTCGAAAGACGTGGATTTACTTCTTGAAGACCAAGGATGGAGTCCTTGCAAGATTTCAAGAGTTTAAAGCTTAGGTTGAGAACTTGGTTGGGAGGAAGATCAAGGTGTTGAGATCAGATAATGGAGAAGAGTACACCTCCAAGGATTTCAGTGATTTTTGTATTGAGGCAGCGATCAAGAGGGAGTACAATGTTCCTTATAACCCTCAACAGAATGGGGTTGCAGAGAGGAAGAACAGATCCATTGTTGAGGCAACCAAAGTGATGATACATGATCAGAGTCTACCTATGATTATGTGGGCAGAGGCATCCATGACAGCAGTGTACGTTTAGAATAGGAGTCCTCATAATATTCTGAAGAACATGACTCCCGAAGAAGCTTTCACCGAAGTGAAGCCTGAGGTTGGACACTTCAGGATATTTGGGTGTCCAATATACTTTCATGTACCCAAGGAAAAGAGAACCAAGCTAGACCCTTCAAGCAGAAAGGGTACATTTGTGGGGTACAGTGAATCTTCGAAGGCATACCAGATCTACATCCCTGGTCAGAGACAAATCAAGGTTAGCGAAGATGTCACCTTTGAGGAAGAGCTAGCCTTCCGAAGATCCAGAGAATCTCAAATGGAGATTGACAGTGAGAAGAAAGAAGAGACAGTACCTTCTCCCCCTTCAGCAATTCAAAGGAAGACAATTACAGATCCAATTGATCCCGTAGCTCCAATTGATGTTCTTAGAGACATTGCAGTAGGCCAGAAGAGGCCTGCAAGGGCTTGACAGACTCTGCAGGAGGCAGAGGGAGATGCAGCTCCTCGTGGTACATTCCGAGAGAGCAAGAGACCACAGAGACTTTCGAGCTATGTTTCGGCCATGAGCCACATCATTGATACTGAGCCTTCTTGTCATGGAGAAGCAGTAGGTCGACAGGTTTGGCAAGATGTCATGACCGAAGAGTATCAGTCCATCATGAAGAATGATGTGTGGGATATTGTTCTGAGACCGAAAGGGAAGTCTGTAGTGACTTCCAAGTGGATCTATAAGATCAAACATGCAGCCAATGGAAGTATAGATCAAGATCAAGGTGTTGAGATCAGATAATGGAGGAGAGTACACCTCCAGAGATTTCAGTGATTTCTTGTCATGGAGAAGCAGCAGGTCGACAGGTTTGGCAAGATGCCATGACCGAAGAGTATCAATCCATCATGAAGAATGATGTGTGGGATATTGTTTCGAGACCGAAAGGGAAGTCTGTAGTGACTTCCAAGTGGATCTATAAGATCAAACATGCAGCTGATGGAAGTGTCGAGAAGTACAAAGCAAGATTTGTGGCTAGAGGATTCTCTCAAGTGGAGGGAATAGATTATGAGGAGACATTTGCTCCTGTTGCCCGATACACTTCCATATGTACGATTATTACCCTTGCAACATCCATGGGTTGGAGACTACATCAGATGGATGTGAAGACAACCTTTCTCAATGGAGAAATTGAGGAAGAAGTTTACATCAAGCAGACAGATGGATTCGTGATACATGAGAAGGAGTCTCATGTTTGCAGGTTGAAGAAAGCCCTGTATGGACTAAAGCAGGCACCTCGTGCTTGGTATGAGAAGATTGATGGATACTTGATGAGTTTGGGCTTCAGCAAGAGTGTTGTTGATCCCAACCTATACTACAACATTGTTGGTGATGAGTGCCTAATTTTGGTCCTATGTTGATGACTTATTCCTCACCGATTCAGAAAGCCTTATTGTTGAATGCAAGTGTGCATTAGCTTCTGAATTCGAGATGAAGGACCTTGGTATGATGCACTACTTCTTGGGACTAGAAGTGTGGCAGAGGACTAATGAGATTCTCCTGAGTCAGGGGAAATACACACTTGAGATATTGAAGAAATTCGGAATGACAAACTATTAAGTCCATGCCTACACCGATGGTGATGAATCTGAAGAAACTAAGCGATACTTCTTCAAATTCAGGGGAGATTGATCCACATCTTTACAGACAACCGATTGGATCATTGATGTATCTGGTTAACACCAGACCTAATATATACA
Organism: Picea engelmannii; assembly: GCA_009831015.1. Classification (NCBI taxonomy): domain Eukaryota; kingdom Viridiplantae; phylum Streptophyta; class Pinopsida; order Pinales; family Pinaceae; genus Picea; species Picea engelmannii. The sequence goes on from ML845281.1 coordinate 13,877, forward strand.
ATGCAGTGACTGTACTCAGACAGTTTATGAGTTAGTCAAGGCAGACACACTGGATAGTAGCTAAGCATGTGTTGAGATATTTACAAGGCACAGTTGGTTCTGGCCTGAGATATGCCTCCAGTGTAGAAATGAGATTGCAAGGATATGTCGATCCAAATTGGGCAAGGAGCACAGTGAACCGGAAGAGCACCTCCGGTTGTTGTTTTACTTTGGGATCTGCCATGGTTTCCTGGTGCAGCATGAAACAGACTTTTGTGGCTTTGAGTACCACAGAAGCAAAGTACATTGCATTATGTGTGGAAGCAGTGTGGCTTCACAAGCTCCTTGCAGATTTATTTGGACATGAGATGGATTCCACCGTTATTCATTGCGATAACCAAAGTTGTGTGAAGCTCTCAGAGAATCATGTGTTTCACGATAAATCGAAACACATTGAGATCAAATACCATTACATCAAAGATATGGTGCAGAGAAAAGCAGTACACATGCAGTACCTTTCTACACACGATCTGGTTGCAGATGTCTTCACCAAACCGCTTGCCAGGACGAAGTTCGAGTACTTCTGTGAGAGACTTGGCCTGGTGGAGAATGCCTCCCTAGCTGAGAGGGAGTGTTGATGATTACAGCTTCATGAGACATTCTACAGGTCGTTCTCCTCTAGACTAAGTTGAGACGATTTGTGAGAACGCCCATGTGATGGGTGAGTCATACTCCTCTGGACTGAGTTGAGATGACTTGTGTGGTCTCTTGTCGTGCTCCTCTGGACTGAGTTGAGATGACTTGAGATGGTCTCCTGTCGAACTCCTATGGACTTAGTTGAGTCGACTTGAGATGGCTCTCCAGATCATACTCCTATGGATTTAGTTGAGTTAATCTGTTCAGGGTGACGTCCTTGTGGTTGAGCACATGTCGACTTGTCCCTAGTGGCAGAGCACTAAAGGATGTTCGAGAGATCCCTTGTTATATTGTCCGAGTAAGATTATTGTGAAACCCTAATTTTGTATGTAAAGATAATTAATATTGTGTAAAAGATTAATTATATTTTGAGTTGTACAAGTTGGCCCTATTGTGCCAATAGACACATCCATTTGATGTGTTAGGATGATGTATTTATAGGAGAGTTAGATCCCCATCGTGGATCACTCACTCATTCATGTTTCATTCTCTCAACGCCTACTTGTAGGGCTGAAGTGCGCACTTATCTTATGCGCTAGCTTTCTTGGTCATAGAGCACTGTCTTGTGTGCGCTAAGGTTTATGGTGTGAGGGTCATCTTCTCTTGACACTATAGCAAAGGATTGTTGGGTTTTTCCCTTTTTTGAGAAGGGTTTTCCCAGGATAACTTCTTGTGTTCTTGTGCATGGTTATTCTTCTTGTGATCTTGGTTAATGCAGCTATTGTATATTGTATTGTTGCATTGTTTATGGTTCAAGTTCATGCTAGATTGAAAGAAACTACATGCCCTTGAGCTAAGCATTAAAAATTCAACATCAAGAAGATTCTAGAGAGTCCAAAACCATAACATTCACTGAGGGTTAAGGCATGCAAAAACCCTATCCCTAACCCTAAACAGCGATCAAGCTATGTTAAACATTGGGTCGCTAGGAAGAGAAGGGCTTCCATTCTTTTAGCATTGTACTTGTTCCATAGTTGAGCAAAGCATCCAGGAGCGGGATTTGAGAGCATAGCAGATGTAGAAGATTCTATAGTAGCCATTCAGGCCATAGTGTCAGGAAACTCCATAGAGAGTGCCTCTTTCTTTGTACTTGCATTTCATAATTGATGAAAAGAGAGCAGAGCATATACCTCACCTTCTAGCTGGGTTTTCTCCCGTATCGGGTTTCCTAAGTCACATCCCATGTTCATTTGTGTGGATGGTTTGTTCATTTGCTTGTTCTTTCATTTTCGAATTTCAATTATTTTCTATAAATTTGAACACTAAGTTAGTAATAATAAATCTAAGATCCAAGGAAATAAATTGCATTATAAAAGATTTCAAAATATTACAAGATTTATTGTGACAAACTATTCCAATGGAGTATCCACAGCAGTTTACAGAGCATTCATCCATGACAATCTTTCCTTGAAAAATATCAACCCGGTACATGCATGGTTGACAACAGAGTCCACCACCATCATTCAATTCCACTCCCTTGAGGATCATTTCATGTCTTGAGAGCCAAGAAGAGGTCACCTCACTCCCGAGCAAGATTTTTATTGATGAGGATCTTTCCCAATTGCAGGTTGATGAACTCAAGGAAGCCAAAGCACAGGGAGCAGTAGCCATGAAAGAGAACAAGCAATTATAAGCCGTAACACTCAAGCCATTATATGTGACTCCCACCCCCTCCCCAAGGTGGCCACACCCTTGGCCAACCAAATGATAATCGCATGCGATCAAGGTGGGGACAACTACTATCTCTATTGCATGCTAAAATTGCAACAGTTATATGGTCCTCCTTGGGTACTTTCCAGAAAGTGTTTTCCATGCAGAACCTCATCTTCCTCACAAAGAACATGAGAGCCCCGAGAAAGCTATGTAACTTATTGCAAGATACATTAACACGTCATCTTTTAAGCACGAGACAGGGATATTTGTGGTAATATGTGGGTCTGGGGATGTTGCATGCCTCAATAGTGACAACCTTTGTTCCAATGTATCAATCTTGGTTTCTAACATACATTCCAGCTCCACCTCCAGTTCCCTAGCTTCGAGCCTACTGGCTGAACTACAAAAGGACATGCGTTCTAATGAAAGCTTTCTAGACACATTTGTTGAAAAAACTTAGGGCTATGAATGATCACAAGAGGCATAAGGAAAATCTCACCTCGGATAATAGACTGAAGCAAATAAGAAGGGGTTGAGATAGAAGGATTGATGTGTTGTTGTTGTTGATTGGAACATGTAATGTCAGCGAACAAATAACTCAAGTTTCTTCAAAACAATTAAAACCATGAAAGCCATGGAGGGCCCTGCACTCATACAAGATGATAAAGATCCCACAAAAGAGGAATTTGAAGCTTAATTGAATACAACCAAGGTTGCTTTGGGTCTCAAGTTTGATAGCCTCACGAATATATCAGAAGTGGAAATTAGGAGATGGCTCACAGACTTCATTGTGGGCAATGTAGAGCATAACTTAATATCTAAAGAACAACGTGGCACCCTATGTGAAATTGAAAAAGAAATATCCGCACTAC
>ML845282.1:16122-29139 GCA_009831015.1 Picea engelmannii
AAAAGTGACCAAATTTCACTTTAACCAAAGTCAAAGTGAAAATAGACAAAAGTACTAGGTACAAAGTGTCATGTCCTTCCCTCATGTGCTAAGGAGGACAAAAGCACATGGGGAACACCTCCCAAGGTACAAATCTCAACACATTATGGATCATTTCAAACAATGATCCATTATGGTACCTAAAAATTATAAATGATCCATTATGGATCGTCAACTGTGTGCATCTAAAGGACTATATATTCTTATACATTTCAAACAAGTAAAGGATAGCAAACCACCAAGTGTGGTGTTGAACGAAGTGATAGATAAATCTGGGGCCTGGGCCTATTTCGATGGGGTAGCCCAGGGAAACCCATCAATAGGAGGGGTTGGGGGGATTTATATCTATCTGATTCTCACTTCCTTAAATTCAAAGCAGGTCTAGTTAGTAGTTCAAATAATAAAGAAGAAATCATGGCATTAAAATTAATATTAAAGGTGGTTGTTCAAAAGGGTGTTCAAAAGCTTCAAGTAACGGGCGACTCAAAGGTGGTGATTGATTGGATGAGGGAGGAAAGAATTCTAGAAAACTTCCTTCTAACACCCATTTATGCATAAAAGATATTATTAATGAAATTTCTTTCATGCGTGTTTTCAAAGAAAGGAACAAGATTGCAGACAAATTTCCAAAGATGGCTTGCAAAAGGCTCTAGGCACTTGGCATCTGTGGGAACAACAAGAAGATTTTATTTTTGAACATGATCTAGGTCATTTCATGTGAGGTGGTGTGCTCTTATATACACAGTGGTTGGAATGGTTGTTTTAGTTCCTACTGTTACTGTATACTAAGACTTTATCCGGGTCTTATGTACATTCCTTATTAATTTACTTATAGTTTGGAGGAAGAGTGTCATTTTAGATCCATTAAAGACAATATAAGGACTGTAATACATGTTTTTTATATTCTTGTAGGCTCTAGATGGTATGTATTTTGAGGTCTTGTTAACCCCTAGATTTGCCCCTTTTGCAAATCTGGAGGGTTAAGAGCCAGCTTACTTTATCAAGATGGTGTTCAAAGTTGGTTTCCGAAGATTGTTTTCATGAGACAGAGGTTGGTTCCCACAAAGTTCAGATGCAGGATGGTTCAGTGATGTGATCCTAGTTCAGAGTCAGAGACATTGCACATGTTTTTCATCAGTTTTGGAGAAAATTGTTATTTTAGCAGTCTTCCTACTTTTTAGTAGCCAGAGTTTGGAGGTTCGCATGATCGAGATGATGTTATGAACATAAAAATACATATAAATAGGTAATAATTAATAATATAAATAACTAATGATTAATAATTAATTATGAAGAGACATGACATATGAAAGGTCATGTCTCTTATGAAAGGGAACCCCTGTGTGGGTAGATATATACAAGGTCATGATTAATAATTAAATAGGTAATAATTAATAATATAAATAACTAATGATTAATAATTAATTATGAAGAGACATGAGATATGAAAGGTCATGTCTCTTATGAACGGGAACCCCTATGCGGGTAGATATATACAAGCCATCATCCTCATTGTAATATCATCTCATTATATCTTATTATATCATATATATTCTTATACATTATTATTTAATATATTTACTATCCTTAATGGATTATTGTGTACTGTCCTATTTATATTGGATATTTACATAGTGAACCGGCTTGGTTCACCACATTGGTGTCAATACACTAATACAAGGAATCGCTACCACATCGAAGTTTAATAAAAGAATCAATCATTGAAGTCATTAACACTTATATATAAATAGTGAAGTGAAAAATATTTATTTTACCCCTTTGGAACGGAAGAACGAGGCACTTTAAAAGAAAGGATACTCATTTGGTTTGTATAGTCTATAAGAAAGGGTATTAAAAGAAAAAGGAACATAAATATATTTTAAAACGAAAGTATATTATTATATTATATCAAGAAAGTATAAGGTGTATTTAAATATAATTATACCAAAGGACTTAGGTATATTTAAAAGGTGAAAAAAAAAGGAGATACATATATTAAAAAGGGAGATACTTTAAAGGAAAAAGTGATTAAAGTTAAGAAGAATAAGAAAGGGAATTAATAATTTGCATTCAAGCCATTAAAGGAATATTCCAATTGGTGTTAAAAGGTATTTTTTATATTAAGTTATAAAAAGGGAGAACAATATTATTATTTTTCAAAGTCCACCATATACCATAAAAAGGGGTTATTTAACGTTTGAAGAAACAACAGGAAAGGAGTAAAAGCAATTCTTTATTTTCAAATAAGTCATTGAAAAATTTTAATATAAAGGTATATGAGCTTCACAATCAAGAAATAGGTCATCGTAAAATATTGACAAAAGTCAGAATGGACAATTCTAAAATGACAAAAGGAAGATTTACTTATGAAGGTTGTTCGACCGTAGGTTACGGGTTTTCGACATTGAAGGGGAATATTCAAGGAACAGAGGTTAACATTGTTATTGGCTTGGATTATACTGCTAATTACATGAATATTGATTTGGCAAATCAATTATTAATTCCAGAACCAAATATAATTGGAAAAGAAGATTATTTTCAAATTAAGGAGTTACAAGTGACAATTAATGAAGATGAGTATATATCTCAATTCTATGTTACAACTATGTATCAAGAAGAAGTTGACATCATCATCGGGTTAACCTGGTTTAAAAGTCTAGGTACCTTCATCTTAAACAGCAGAAAAAATTTGCGACATTCCACTATAAGGAGAAAATGATAACATTACAAAACACTACATCGGAGCTAGATTCAGTAACACGAAAAGACTTTGGCAATATATCAGAAGTAATACTTCAAGAAAATCAAAAAGCAATGCAAAGGACGCAGAAAGAATTTGACGAAGTTATCACAGAAAAAAACGAAGAAATTTCCCGCTTAAAAGACCACAATAAAAAATTACTCAGCCAAATCAAGAAGGCTAAGGTTACAAAGCTATATGTAAAAAAAATAGAACAAGGAAAGGAGGATCTCGAAAAAGAATTGAAGAAGAACCTCACAGAGAAAGAAGAAGAAAATTCTCGTTTGAAGAACCTTAATTAGTTGTTACTAGAACAAATCAGAAAATTGAAAGAAGAGAAACTTGAAAATCCAGACATTAAAGATATCGACAAATCAGGTCATGAAGAAAGTACTGCTCAAGAATTTACAAAATCAACTAGAAAAAAGACATCATCAGATGTCGAAGTACAAACGATGGAAGCTCCAAATAAACTTACTAATCAAAATTCAGCCATTAACAAGGCAACATCGACGCATGAAGAAAACCATATATCACAGTCAAAAGAAGAAAATGCTACAAGTATAATAAGGGGAAATCATGTAATTGTTGATATTATGGTAGCTGCGGGAAGTATTGACCTCCACGTGTAACCCTGACAAGAATAGAATATTCCAGGAAGCAAGAAGAAAACCTAAAGCATGGATAATAACCCTAAGAGGCAAGTCAACTCAAGAATATTTATTATTAAGTGTTTAGCCTCCAGAATGAGAAGTCGGCCCAGACAATTCAGGAAAAACAGTATAAATACAAGACATCAAAGCTCATTTTGAGGACACAGCTCGCAACTGCAGAAGTGAAGAAGTGTTCACTGCAAAAACTAGGTAAGTGCGCAGGTCTAGGGAGTAGCTGCAGTTGCAGCTACTGCAACCTGTATTCTCGGTTTAGACTTGGACTTTCTGCCTTGTGTGCTAGCTCTAGAGAGAGGTACGCTACATTGATTGGCTATTAGGCCTAGGGTTTTCTTCCGGAATTATTCTCTGTCAAGGTTAAGGTGCTCGAGGGTGGCTTCGGCCTATGGTTGGGTGACAATATTGCTATATTGCCTATGGTTAAACAAGCACATCTACATTATTCTAACAGGTTATGGGCTCACACTATCTTGGGACAGTCTAACAGCTGGAAGATAGATTGGGAGGATTTTCTCAGTTATAGTTGCAGTTGCAGACAGTTTTTGCTGCAGCAACGAAACCCTAACCCTCTTGTTGAAGCACCTTAAGTGAAGAGATTGACCTAATTTTTGGATAGCCTAGTGTGCCCTAACCCAACGCACCCCCTGGTACTCTCAGCAAGCTAAGACGCCAAGTTTGAATTTTTGGTCAAAGTCAAAGGTTGACCAAGTCAAAGCAGTCATGACTTACTCTATGAAGTCAAAAAACAAGTTAGAAGGGGCTTCTAACTTCAGAGCATGGAAGACAAGGATTGATCTCATCCTTGCCAAGAATAAAGTGTTGGATATCGTGAAAGGAAAGATCGTGGAACCACAGTTTGAAGAAGGAAAAGAGAAGGAACCTCAGAACGTTGCAATTATGGAGAAGTTCAAGGACAGTGACACCAATGCCATGAGTATCATAGTGGACTCTATAAAAGACCACTTGATACCCTACATCTCTCATCTTGAGATGTACGATGCCCTAACTAACCTCTTCTCAGTCAGAAACATTGGACAAGTAATGAGTCTGAAGAATGAGCTATGTGACATGAAAATGAATGATGATGACAGCATAACATCATACCTTGTGAGAATCTCTCAATTAAGAGATCAACTACAAGTTATTGAAGAAATCATTTCAAAGAAGGAACTGTAAATATAGTACTCAATGGCCTTCCCAAAACATGGGATGCATTTGCCGCAAGCATGAACACAAGAAAGGAATATCCCACATTTGAAGAACTTTGGACCTGCTGTGCACAAGAAGAATCAAGGATTAGCGCAAAAAAGAAATTCCAAAGGAAAGATGATCATCAAGCCTACACAACAAAGTTCAAGAAATTCAGGAATAAGAAATAATTTGACTCAAGGAAGAAACCAAATCAAGAGAAAGATATGTCTAAAAAATGCAACACTTCAACTATCAAAAATCTGGTCACTACAAGAATCATTGTCCTAAGTTAAAGAAAAGGAAGGAAACACACGAAGCATCAGTTGTTGAAGAAAGGGAACCCTCAAAGAAGGCCAAGCAGGATAAAACAGACTTTTTCTTCTAATACAAGGTAACAATATTCTTCATAGTTCTTGTACATACCATGTTTACATAATTTTTGTATATATCTTGCGTATCTATTTCTTAGAAGATAATATGTTCAAGTGAAACAATACCTATGGAAGAATAAAAAGATAATGATTGCTATCACGATGACTACAAGTCAAGCAATACACATGAAAAGATGAAGTACATTGACAATCCTTGGTAACAATTCCTGTGGAAGCTATTGCATAAGTAACAACTGTAAGATAAGCTGAAATCAGAATCAAAATTGAAAAAAAAAAAAAAAAACCAGAAGAGGTCAAATAGAAAGAAGTCAACATTCAAGAGGAAATTAGAAAAAGACTTGTGACACTTTGCAGAAGGCAATAAGGATGCAGACGGAAGCGTGGACTCTCTTAGATGGAAGGAGTTGATTATATAATTCCAAAAGAAGAGCATGCATGAAGCAAGGACTAGGAGGGAGCTAATCCTAAATGATATGATCCATTGAGGATTATGAAGTATCTGTCCATGTTCCAATTGAAAGTAGCAGCCATGATAAACAATACGTGCTCAGTCTGACTCTAGAAGAAGTCTTCTTCAAAAAGAATCCTTAAAGTATCATCGGTTGTCCATCTACATCCATGATCATATGACGAAATGAAGAAGTTGGAATCTTCAGGGCATGGAATCTATAGAAGACTCCATGGACCCAAGAGCTAAAGTGAAACATGAGGAAGAACATGAAGATTCCAAGAAAGAAAGAAAAATCTAGAACAACCAGTTATTATACTGAGAATCACAAGACTACCAGCTTGGTTTGAACCCACTAGAAGCAATGGAAGATATGATGAAGAACAGTATATGTAAGAAATTATGAAAAAGGATTATGAATGGAAGCATCTCGAAATTTAGAACTAGAGGTTCTTCTAGAAGGAGGAGAAGACTATGACAACATCTTGTTCCCGTAAACCAGATATACCTCTATCTGAGCTACTATATCTCTTGCAGTATCCATGGATTGAAGTTTACATCAATTGGTTGTAAAAGACTGTTCTTCCCAATGAGAGCATTTGAGGAAGAAGCTTATGTAAAGCAATCTCAAGTTTTGAGGTATACCAGAAAGAGACCCATGTATGGAGATATAAGAAGACCTTCTATGGATTCAAACAACTTGATGCAGAGTATCTCATATACAACAGAAGCGTGGTGAAAACTTTCTATGACAGAGATAGTGTATCAGAATAGTTACTCAGAAGTCTGAGATGATGGATTGTTAATCCATGACAAACTCTCATGATGACAGAAGAAGTGCTACTCAGATATGTTTTAGTTTGAGCCTTGCCATGATGTCATGAGCTAGCAGGAAACAAAAGTGTTGAATTCGACCATGATATCTATTGTAATGATCAGAGCTACATGAAGCCTTCGGAGAAAACCAGTGTTCCATAATAGACCAAAGTACATTGAGATCAAGCATTACATTCTTTGTGATGAAGACCAGAAAAGAGAAGTGGTTCTCCAGTATATCTCCACCGATGAGCAGATAGCAAATATTTTTGGTAAAGCCTCTATCCAAGCTCAAAAGTTTGCAAGTTGGGGCTCATGGAGACGACTTTCTTATTGAAAAAGGAAGAGATTACTCCCAGGTTGGGAGGGAGCACTAATGTGTTATTGATTTATGGACAGTCATTTTTCGGTTCGAAAAATGGTCCAGGATGAGCAGTTCCTTTCCAGTTTGGAAAGTGGTTTGAGATTTCTGACGGACATGCATTTTCCAGTTCGGAAAATGGTCCAGATCGGACAGTCATTTTCGTAATGAAAATGGTTCGATAGATTGTTGATGTACCATAGACAGTGATTCCCCTTGTGGCCAATGTGGGGGAATGGTCTAGGACAGTTATTCTTCTTGTCAGTCACTCTGAGTAGTGGTCAAGTAGAATGGTCCACCTCGTCGGGCAGTCATTCTTTCGAAGTTCACAATTGTGAGCAGTTTCGAAGAATGGTCTGTTTTGGAGGTTGGTGCAAGACAGTCATTTCCATTAGAAAATGGTTCGAACAGTCATTCCCTAGGGCAGACTCATTCTATCCAGGTTGCACTATGTTTAGTGCATTCCCTAGGGCAGACTCATTCTATCCAGGTTGCACTATGTTTAGTGCCAGAGGAATGGTCTAGGTTCCGCAATCAGGGACAGGCATTCCCTAGAGCAGACTCATTCTCTCCAAGTTGCACTATGACTAGTGTCGGAGGAATGGTTCAGGCTCAGAAATCAAGGACAATTATTCTTCTCTGCTTGAGAAGAATATTCCAGATAGCCCATGGCTGATGTTTTACTTTCTTTTAGAGCAGATGCTCTTCCAAATCTCACAGATGTGAGTGGAAGAATGGCCTAGATGACTCAGTTTATATCATGATATTGTTTTTATGTAGGTTGATATCAGATGATATGATTGCTATGGAGACAGTATGTCTCTTGACAGTAGATGTATGCTACTGTGGTGGATGTGTTCCACTGGTTGTGACTATGTGTCACTGATTAAGTAGCTATGTGCTACTTGGTGTGGTTGTGTACCACTGGATAGTAGTTGTGTACTACTATGGATAGACACAGTTGTGTTCTATTGAATGACATTGTTCTGATTGCCATATAGACTATCAGTAGTGTTGAAAAAGACTATCAACTAGATGGATAGTCAGTGTGCTAGTTGTTGATGATTGCAGCTACGTGAGACATTCTCCAGCTTACAAACCTGAGAGAAAGCCCCTGAGAGGGGTGTGTGTTTCCTATTTGAGACAAAGCTAGAACGTAAACATGGCCTCCTCCTTACAAAGAGTTGAGAAGAACTACAAATGATTCTCCTGTGTAACGTTGTGAGAAAGGAGATCTACAGAGTTGGACGTGCATGTGGCTGAGCACAAGGTGAACGTGTGAAATCCCAAAGCGCTGGGTGTATCGTCATGAGAACGGAAATGAAAATGATGTATTAGCCTCCTCTGAGCAGAAGAGTTGATGAGAAACTCCAGATGACTCCTATGTAATGCAGTGGGAAAGAAGATCTGTTGAGTGGACGTACCTGTGGACGAGCACAGGTGAACGTGATCCTAGTGGTTGAGCACTAGTGAAGAAGTGGTTCTTCTGTGTAATGCAGTGAGCCAGAGATATGAACATCCCTATGGATGTGCCCCTAGTGGATGAGCACTAGTAGGTGTATAAGATCCCTTGCTATATTGTTCAAGAGTCAGACATGCCTGTAACCCTAATTGTAATGTAAAGGGTACAGGTCGGCCCCACCTTAATGTGATTGATAATAAATGTAAAAGATAATTTATCTGGTTAATATTAATTATATTGTGAGCTAGTGAGGTCGGCCATGTTGTGCCAAAAGACACTTTTGTTGACAGGTTCAGTCTAGTATAAGTAAAGGTAAATTCCACATTGAGGAATTACATCTTTCATGTGAGTTTGGAAATTTCAGCAAGTACACCTTCTTGGGAAAAGTGCACACCTCTCTTTGGCACTAGTCTTCTAGGGTTTATAGTGTTGGTAACGAGAGCCTGACCTAGATAACTTATTCAGAAAACCTTGTTGTTGGATACAAGTAATCCTTGAATTCTAAATTCAAGATGAACAATCCGAGTATGATGCACTACTTCTTGGGACAAGAAGTATGACAGAGGACCAACGAGATTTTCCTGAGTCAAGAAAAATATACAGTAAAATTATTAAAGAAGTTCAGTATGACAGAATGCAAAATCCATTGTGATGGAACTAAAGAAAAAGACTGATGATGATTCAAACGAGATTGATCCACAGTTGATTTGATCATTGATGTATCTAGTTAACACCAGACTTGATTCACATCATACAGTGAAATGTGTTTAGACATTTCAAGAGTCAACCAAGACAGATTCGAGGTACAGTTAGATATGGCCTGAGACATGCCTCCAGTATAAACTTTGCAGGATATGCTGATTCAGATTGAGCAGAAAGTACAGTGGACCGAAAGAACACATACGGTCATTGTTCTACCATGAAGTGTTCATGAAACAGGAAACAAAACTCTGTGGCCTTAAGCACCAGAGAGGCAGAGTATATAAGTGTGTGAAGCAATATGGCTTCACAAACTTTTGACAGATTTACCATGAGATGGATCCTATGATGATAACCAAGAGTCGTGTGTTAAGCTACTTGAGAACCCAGTGTTCCCTGATGGTTCGAAACACGATGAGATGAAGTATCCTTATATCAGAAAATATGACGCAAAAGAAAATTGTAGACTTGCAGTACCTTCCTGCACCTGAGGAGACTGCAAACATCTACACCAAATAAACTTGGTGAAGAACGCCTTCCGAGTTAAGAGGGAGTATGGATGACTTTAGCCAAAAACAAAATTCAGAGTATATCTGTATGAGACTTGGCTTGATGAAGAATGCCTCCCTAGCTGAGAGGAAGTGTTGTTGAATGCAGCTATGGGAGACATCCTCCAGCTTACAAACCTGTGAGATGTGGAACATAGCAACTATGTGAGTCTTTCTCTCAGCTTACAAACCTAAGAGAAAGCCCCTAAAAAGGGTTTGTAGTTCCAGCCTGGGACAGAGCTAGGAACGTAGAGATGACCTCCTCCATGACGTGAGTGAGAAGAACTCCAGATGATTATCCAGTGGAAAAGCGATCTGTTGAGTTAGGACGTGCCTGTGGCTGAGCACAAGGTGAACGTGAGAAATCCCAAAAGTGTTGGGCACATCGTCATGTGAACAGAAATGAAGATGATGTGATACCCTCTTTTGAGCAGCAGAGTTGATGAGATGACTCCAGATGATTCTCCTGTTGGTGCTAGTGGGAAAGCAGATCTGTAGAGTGGACATGCCTGTGGACGAGCACAGGTGAACGTGTGAAGATCTGGTTCATCTGTGTAATGCAGTGAATCAGATCTATTACATCCCTATGGATGTGCCCCTAGTGGATGAGCACTAGTGGGTGTAACCCTAATTGTTCAAGAGTCAGACCTACCTGTAACCCTAATTGTTATGTAAAGGGTATAGGCCGGCCCCACCTTAATGTGATTAATAATAAATGTAAAAGATAATTAATATTAATATTAATTATAATAAATAATAAATATAATAATAAGTATATTTGAATCAGAGAGGTCAGCCCTGTTGTGCCAATAGACGCCCTTCTTAATTGGTCAAAGTCTAATATAAGTAGGAGATGATTCTCCATTGTAGAATCATATCCTTCTTGTGTGTTTGGAAATTTCAGCAAGTACTTCTCTTTAGCAAAGGTGCACACCTCTCTTGGGTGCTAATCTTCTAGGGCTTAAGCACCCTCTTGTGTGCTAAGTCGTTCTTGGTGGTGAAAGGTCTTTCTCTTGAAGAATATAGCAAAGGATTTGGCTGGGTTTTCTTCCCTTGTTGAGGAGGGTTTCCCAGGATATATCTTGTGTACTTGTGCATGGTGTTTCTTCTTGTGATCTTGGTTGCTACAACATTCTTGTTTATGGTTAAGACATGATGAAATTGAAATGAACTACATGCTTAACCTAATGCTTATGAAAATCAACAGAGCGAACGTACCTGTGGACGAGCACAGGTGAACGTGATCCTAGTGGTTAAGCACTAGTGAAGAAGTGGTTCTTCTGTGTAGAGCGAGAGATATGGACATCCCTATGGATGTGCCCCAAGTGGATGATCCCTTGCTATATTGTTCAAGAGTCAGACCTGCCTATAACCCTAATTGTAATGTAAAGGGTACAGGTCGGCCCCACCTTAATGTGATTGATAATAAATGTAAAAGATAATTTATCCGGTTAATATTAATTATATTGTGAGCTAGTGAGGTCGGCCATGTTGTGCCAATAGACAATTTTGCTGACAGGTTCAGTCTAGTATAAGTAATGGTAAATTCCCCATTGAGGAATTACATTTTTCATGTGAGTTTGGAAATTTCAGCAAGCACACCTTCTTGGGAAAAGTGTGCACCACTTTTCCTCTCTTGGGCACTAGTCTTCTAGGGTTTGAGCACCCTCTTGTGTGTTAGGTTTTATTGGTGGTGAAGGTCTTTCTCTTGAAGAATATAGAAAGGGATTTTGGATGGGTTTTCTTCCCTTGTTGAGAAGGATTTTCCACGATACTTCTTGTGTTATTGTGCATTGTGTTTCTTCTTGTGAACTTGGTTGCTGCAACATTATTGTTTATGGTTAAGTTAAATGCTAAAATGGAATGAACTTCATGCTTAACCTTGCTCATAGAAAAATCAACATGGTTTCAGAGCATAGGTCTTGAAGAACCCATTGCACAAGCTACAAGCTTTTACTAGTCATCCCCCTTCTCTTGCAGAACCGTACGACCCTCCTAGGGTTCCTAAAAAAATTCTTACGACCCTCCTAGGGTTCCCAGAAATTATGTACGGCCCTCTTCTTTTGAGTGTTTTAGCCCCTAAAACTTGGACGTTGAGGCAATTTTTGGCATAGGAGAGTACAACCTTCTCCATCGCACCTCCAAACACTCTCAGAATGAAATTCCAAGCATTTTGAAATTTTGGCCCTAGGGTTTCGCTAATTTTTGCAGAAATTTCAGAATTAGGGTTTCTGCAACTCATTGAAGGAGCTCTTCAGCTCACCAGTGTTCTCCATATTTCAAAGGCTTATCGTTGGCAATCATAAGTCCAACAAAACCTAAAAGTGCTAGCCTAGCCTAGTCGTTAGGTTTTCTAGCCCAATTGACAAGAGTTTGTGAAGAATCTAAAATTATGATGAACATAGCTATGATGGAAGATAAGCTTGATGGATCAAGCAACTTCAAGTTCCTGGAAGACAAGACTTCAAAAGAAGACTTACTGTGGGTGATACAAAAAGGTGACACTATGACTACCCTCTTCATGAAGATGTCAAGAAGACAGAGATCAGCCAGGTGCCATTGGGGAAATCATATCAACACCCTCAGGTATGCACTTGTATATATATTATCTGTATCATTGTCACGAGAGAAATTGCAGGAGGAAGGAACCTTCTTGTTGAAGTCATGGATCGAGAGGGATCTCAGTGCATTCAGAAGAACAACACACTAGAAGTGAAGACCCCAGGTTTGATTGTTGAAGTTGTCATTCCTCTAACCTATATTTCTAAAGTTTGCTACATTACAAGTAGGTGTTGTAGCTGTGACAACAATCCTTAAATTGTTTTGATTCTAGAGATGTACTCGTTATTCTCCTTTAGGAGATATTCTTGTTTTGGTTAGAGGAATGTGGCTTATTATCTCTCAGGTGTGTTATGCTCTTCTCCTTTATTAAGAGGTAAGATTATCAAGAGGTAAGTTGTTGTTTTTCAGTTCTTTTGCTTTGCTTACATTTAGATCTGATTAGCATGCTTTAATATCACTGCCTAGTTCAGATTTATGTACTGTTCATGTTCAGAAATGTTTATTTAGCCTAGATCTATCTACTGTGCATGCTCTATTTTATATCTACTGGTTAGATCTGATTTAGAAATTCTTCTACAGTTTAGATATACCAGAAATGTCTATTTAGCCTAGATCTATCTACAGTGCATGCTCTGTTTTATATCTACTGGTTAGATCTGATTTTGAAATTCTTCTACAGTTTAGATATAACAAAAATGTCTAGATCTATCTACTGTGCATGCTCAGTTTTATATCTGCTGGTTAGATCTGATTTAGAAACTCTTCTACAGTTTAGATAAAGCATAGAATTGCTTTATGGTATAGATCCATCTTCTATACATGTTCTGGTTCAGATCTAAGTGTTTAATTGTTTATGGTTTAGATCAACGTTGCCAGAGTGCGAAGCGAAGCGGGAGCGTTTTTAGGAAGCGAAGCGTCGAGAGCGTCATTTTCAAAAAATCCTCGGAAGCGAAGCGTCCCGGAAGTGTCTATTATATATATATATATATATATATATATATATATATATATTGCGTTTATATTCAAAAAAATATGTAGAAAGACAAATTAGTTGCAGAATATATGAAAACATGCATATTTGTACATCA
>ML845282.1:29239-56393 GCA_009831015.1 Picea engelmannii
AGTATCTATCTTCAAGTTATATCTTTTATGCAAGTACTTCACATGCTTTGAATATTTTTATTATAAACAATTTCATTTGTTGTCATATATGTTGCTAGCATAGACCTTGTATCTTGCTCTTGTTTACAATAAACTCCTAGAATACTAGTTGTGCTTAGATTTAGTTTTTGAGCCTTAGATTATTTTATTATGGACTATCCCCCTTGGCTTCGCTAGGAGTTGGCGTAGACGGAGGAGTTGAGGATCAGGTGACAACACCTTGACTCGAGACTTTCCCCCAAGGACACACCCAGTGGATTAAAGGTTTTTCCATGTTGCCCAAGGTGTGTATAAAGTTGGCAACAACACCCACAAAGAGGAATTAAATATTCTAATTTAATGTTGAGTTTAGTGGAGGGCTCCTTAGATTAAGCTAAGGGCTTTTGATCTCACATTAGACTCCTATAAAAGAAGAGAAAGAGATTGTGACATATGATTGTGACATCATGGAGTTAGCATAAGTGAGTAAACACTTGTGTTAGGAGGATAGCAATTTCAGCAAGGAGATTTTTGCACCTAGGCAATCTGGCCTAGGGTTTCTGAACATTTGTTTTTTTCTGTTCTTGGCAGGGAAACCACACATTTGAGGCAAGGGAGGCCACACATGTGTAAGGGAAAAGGTTGCAGCAGAGAAGAACAGGCCGCATTTGTGGTACGGACTGTACGGACCACACATGCGAACCATACCAGCCCACATGAGTGGTATGGCCTGAACAGGCTGCACGTGTGACAGACCTGTACGTGTGACAAAACCATACGGATCACACGTGTGACAGGTCCATACAGCAAGATGACGTCAGCAGCATAGCAGGGTGACATTAGCAGGTTTGCATGTGATAAGTTGTTCTGGAAATTTGCTGAATTTTTGGTATTTTAGACTGGTTTTGTCCTCAGTTTTGGTGATTTTGTGACAGCTGGGAGAGCTGATTTTGCCCTCAAAAATTTCTGAAATTGACAATTTCCAGAACAGAAATTTTGTGTCTCAAGTGTGTGGATGATTTTCTCTGATCTTGTTATTTCCGTTGCTGTAATTCTCAGTCAATAATTTTAGTGTAAAATTGTTCAGTGATAACAGCTGGGGTTTCACTGTTTGGTTCACTTGGAAGTAATTTTCAGATCCAAAATTAGTTGCATTGAATTGCATATGAAAATTGGCACTCTCAAGCACTTCCTTAAGAGCATTTTTGACAATGATAATGGGATCTCTTTCTTGATTCTTCAAAGACCACAGTGGAGCTGACTAGTGATATGTCAAGCCTGTCATCAAGCCTTAATAATTAATTGAGATCTCTTGATTCTTCAAAGACAACAGTGGAGCTTACTAGTGATATGTCAAGCCTATCATCAATCCTGAATAATTAATTATGTGACCTTTTTGAGTTTTATAGATATGCAAAGTATCCCTCATTACAAATGTATATGCACATGATCTTGTAAATTTGACGTGTAATTTTTCTATTTAAAAGATGGTTATGATCTCGTTAATGAGGTTTTAATTGGAACATTGTTTGTAAGGTCTTCTTTTGTATATGTTGTAGTTATGAACATTAACAAGAATTTGGCAAAGTAAGGGTTGTTCAAAAAGTTTTTATATTTTGTAAAACTCTGTTCTGTATTCAGTAAATTAATGAACCTACCCTTACAATCTAGAAAAACAGCCATTATAAGCACAACCAAAAGTAATCCCGGGAAACTGATAACATCTAATCCAGCTCTTAAGCAATGGACAAAAATGGCCGATATGTCCATGGCTTTGGCATGTCAAAAAAGTTAAAATATGGCCTCATTTACAACCGGCACCCCAGCATTTCAAAAACAAAATCCATGTACTCCCATTAAATATTTTAAGACAACAAACCTCGACTAGAGCTGCCATGCCCAGAGCTTTACAAATCGAATTCATGTACTTTATATCTTCATCTGGTAAGACAGAAGCAATCAGAAGAACAGCATCTGCACCTTTCAACCGAGCAAAGTATAGCTGATATGCATCAATAATGAATTCCTTGCACAGCAGAGGGCACTGCATTCGACATTCAGTACATATAAGAAAGACACAAAGGAAAAATAATGTTAAGCGTTAGAGCCACTTCTTACACTTCTCACCTTCATAAATTTAGAATGAATATGAGCTGTAAAATTGCAACAGTTCTATTAAACTAGAAAGTTGTTTGTGCTTTAATTCTTGAAGCATCTGACCAGCAAATTTAAAAACTAATGCAATTTGGTTTACAACTTCTATGCTAAGAGAATGCCTAACATATATCAGAGAATAGAAATATACCTTGATGATTAGTAAGAACACTCCTCATTTTATTAGTTTGGGCAAGGTGGGATTTTCACTATTAGATTTCCAAACAAACCCAATGGTACGCAATCATTCTGCAGATATTCTGACTAGTGTTTTGAAGATAAAGCATATTATAGTTTATAACCTGCTTTTGTTTAAAAATTCGTATATTCCATCCAAGGAAAACAGCATCAATATGAAACTATCTTATGTGGAAACTAAGCATTGAGCTGGGCACCTGTATTCCAGCATTTCGAATGGCCTGCAAATTTTCAAAGCTTCCCTGAAAAAGAAAAGACAGATGGAAAAATAGAAGTTACATATCATACATAAACAGAACAGGACGTATAATGTAAGATAAATTATTAAATTTAAGATTCTAATCTAAAAATGTCAACTTGAAAAGCAAAATGATTACTTGAAAGTATTTGACATCTGTCAAGACACTGAGGCATGCTGCTCCTCCCTTTACATAAGCTTGAGCTATTTTTACCTAGCGGTTCAGACAAGCCCAAAATCAGGTCCCTTGATTAACATAGCTCTCGAATAAGCAGTTTAATTGCTAAATATAGCATGAGTATACACCCTGTAAAGAGCTGATAAGGAAAAAGAAATATTAGACAACTTGCACCATTGCCCTTAACACCAACCTAATCTGCAGTTGTAAGAAACATCCAAAAAAATAAGCACATGTTAACAAACTTTAATGCACAACTTAAATAATAGCTGATAGATTTCATGAGCAAAGGTGACAAATCACCAAGCCTGGTTGGCTTCCATCCTCAAAGATGTCATAAGCTTTTGGCCATTTTCTAGTCAAATTTTTTGATTGGGAAGTTTTGTTGTCTTATTTCCATGTTAAAATGTTTTTGATCATGTGCAGGATCACTACAAACATAAACAATTGTACCTAGTCCATTTTCCTGGATATGAAGAAGCTTTTGATGGCCTTGAAGAGATCCTCCGCACATCACCCTGAACAAGTGACCAAAACAGTAGGTCAATGGGACTAAAAAATACAGCAAGTCACATACAATATGTGGAGTGCCTTCAGGCTGTGAAAGGAAAGGAAACCTAGAAGGTTCTTCTAAGGCATCGAATTTGGCAAGGGCTGTCGCTCAGCAAGGGATATATCTCTGCAAATCCTTCTTCTCATTCCTAGTCATGTCAAGATTTCTGCTACCTTTGTTGTTCAAAGCATATGGAAGACCTGGTAAGTCATTAAGCCTTACCTTTCCTAGAAGGAGGCATCTCTTTGGTCCGGCCTGTCCTTTAATGATCATTGTCTCTAGTGGTTGGGTGGTTCTTATTGAGGGGGAGCTGTTTGTTGAGACTTCCCAATTCTCGACCTTAAGACTCTACAGGTGTGGCATTTAGTTGGCCAATGATCTCTTGGACGGCCCCTCCAAATCTTGGCTCCCCTAGGCCAAGGTTGAGAGGAAATTTATGTTGGTTAATGCTGATAAATTTATTCTGAACAGCATTTAGGGACTCATTCTTTAAGAATCTTTTGTTAAAGCTTGGCCTCCCTGCACCTCAAGCCTAGTGGCAGGATTGGCATTGGGGAAAGGCTACGGTTTTTTCCAAGTACAAGCCATCCATGAGTTACAAATGGCTCTAATCCAAGCCCTTCCTTGAAAGCAAGTTGAATAAACTCTGGAGGCTGAAGTCTAAACAGAAAACTTGGTTATTTCAACTATGCATTATTTGGAAACCAAGGCTGGAACCTAAAAAGGCAATTTTTACCTGGTATCTCATTGTGAGGGGACTCCTACAATACTTGGGGGGACTCGGTCACCTTGGTGTGTCTAACCCATGATACCTGCAATGTGGGAGAGCTAAAACCTTGAAGCACCTATTTTGGTTCTGCCCCAAGGCCAAATGTGCCTAGGCCGAGGCCCTCTACCAACAATATCCACTAGCCTCTCTCTCATGGCAAGTTACCTTGCTGGGTGATAGACTACCCTAAGCAATTGAATTCCGATCGACTTGACTGCTTATCAGAGCAGAGATCCTCTTTTCTAAGTTGCACGAAATGTGGAAATTTGTACAAGTTTCCGAAACGGGAATGCTTGTAAACGTGACCCCCCCAAAATGGGTATGTGGGGGAATGCAGTATATAAAATATACAAAAAATATAGATATATAGTTTTTTTAATAACACATTATCCTGCAAGAAAATAAAAATGATACACATAAATGACATTTTAGAAGCAGACCCATGTCTATGTTAACTCTCATAGATGATTACATGATGCAAAATCCTATAGCTTGGTGGTCTTGATTAATGCCAATCCCATGCCCTCATACATGATAGAATCCAGTGGAAACACTACAATCCTACCAACCCTGAAATACTAAAAACTGTTAATTCTGCTGAATTTTGAATGGAAATTTGAAATTCTACTTTCTCCATATGAAGTTCGATGAGGTTGGAACCACTCTCAAACATCCTGAAACAACTAATAGTACTGTTAAACATTTAAAAATTTTAAGTAAAAGTTGGCATTCTCCTTTATCTTACCTTTTATATCGTTTTTGACATTCTCTTGTATCTTACCTTTTCTATCCTTTTACTTTAAGAATTTCATATTACCATTAATTACCAAGGTGACAAACTCCTCAAAGCTCAATCCCCTATCTCTGTTTTGTCTTAAAGGGTCATTGGCACAAACAAGGCGATATTTTCCTATGGGTCATGTTGCCGCCTTTATACACACCTCGGGTAGCATGGAAGAAACCTTCAATCCACTGGGGGTGTCCTTGGGGGCAAGTCTCGAGTGAAGGTGTTGTCACATGATCCTCAACTCCTCCATCTAGGCCAACTCCTAGCAAAGCCAAGGGGGGTAGTCCCTAAAGAAAATATACTAAGGCTCAAAACCAAATCTAATCACAACTAGTATTCTAGGAGTTTATTGCAACAAGAACAATATAACCAAATATCAAACTACACTAACAACATAAGATTCATTCCCTTATCCAAAGATATATTCAATAACAATAAAGAAAATGAGATGCATACATCAATGAAATACTTCAAAGGAGATGTTCTTAAAAATATAAATACTTGAAGTAAAGGACTTGAAAGTAAATGATTAGACCAGTGCCAAAAGTCATGAGATGTATGTAAATGTTGTTGAAATGAAGATTGTCATATGAATGTCCTTGCAAAGTTTTTATTAAAGTTGATGAAAATGAAAATGTAAATTACTTTATTGCTTGTGTGAAATTGTATTGCAAGAAAGCAAAACTATTCTAGTTTTGGCCCCTTATGAGGTTATCCCCTAAATTGAAACTTGTTGAGGACTTGTTGAAGATCTTATCTTCACCAACAATCCCAATAGAGGTGTCGGAGGTCCAACACGGGGAGAACCTAGATCTCAAAGTTCTCGTCTGACTTCACACACTCCCTCTACGCGGTTTTCAATCCAAGCAATAACAACTTTTCGAGATTGTGTTAAGTTAAACTAGATCCGCACTGACCGGCCCCGATTCTACGTGGAACTTACTTCCAAAGATCGAGACTAAGCTCACAGTGGAAGGGTTAGGAACATACATCGAGGAGTTGAGGGGATGGGTTTATTTGCCAAATTGAAATGAAAATTGCAGAAAAGTAAAAGATTTTTTAATTAAGATAAGTCCACACTGTCCAGCCACTGTTTGGCGTGAGCCTACTTAGGGGAGTTGAGGGGACTGGTTTATTTGCAAAAAATCAAAATTGCGAAAATGAAAGTTAAACTAGCAATTAAAAGATTACTTTCCCAAATGAAATCTAGACTAAGCTAACTATGAAATTGAAATCTAAACTAAATGATGTAGTGCTTGTGATAAATTTTATGATTGTTTTTATCTTTCCTTTAGGTGAGAGTTGTAAAATTTAAAGAATTGCAGGAAATTGAACAAGCACCACAAGACACAAATCCCCCCCTAGGGGGAAAGAAAACAGGGCACTGTGTAGCCCACTCTTTTATTGCTTCGGTTACAATGGTCTCTCTTTGGGAAACTAGGGATCCTTATAAACATGGATCAATGAAGTTTACAAAATTATAAAATGATTTATTAAGGTACAAGGTACTTATGGGGGTCCCAACAGCTCCTAATCCGCCAAAAATGGGTAGAGTTTCCTCTCGTTTATTCGCTAAACCTGCAAAAACAGCAAGTTAATTGGGGCAAAAGATGCCCCAAAAGCTATTGGAATACCATGCAAAACATGTTAGTCAATGTACAAAAATTTATGGAAAAAAGTCTAAGTAAAAACTACACTAAACTAACAACTAGAACTTAGCAAAACAAGAAAGCAAAGGCCTTTTCTTAATGATATTACTTGCTGTCCTAAAACAGCAAACAATATTAAAAAGATGCTGAGATATAACTTTTAAACTCTTTAAAATAGGAAACTACCTTTAGCCTTTAAAAATCTCTTTGAAAATTTAGCTAAATGATAGAGTGCAAGCTAGATCAAAGAATGAAGCTTTTTGATCCAATCTACTTGCTTTAATCATGCAAAGGAAAATCTCCTTAGATCAAAATTTACAAATGGAAATCAAGCTTTGCATGCATTCAAAGTAATCAAAAAAAAGTGTGTTTTAAAAGGTTGGGAAAGAGAGAGAGAGAAAGCCTTTCTTCAAGACTTGAATCTTGGGCTATGGGGTCCTTTGGTGAATGGATGAAGGACTTATTCTCAAAAGAGCTTGAAGTTTGTGGGAGATTGCACTCAAAATCAGCAACCACTTCAACTATGAAGATCTGCAATCATGATAAACTTACATACAACTTGTTAAATATCGGTGTTCCCTACACATGAAGTCTAAATAACATGCAATTAAGCAAAACTAACATGCAAATTATTAACCGCATATGTAAAGTAACAAAAGATCTTAATATCCAAACTAGTTAAGAAAATCTTTTCTATTGGGTGATAGCACCCCTACTAAGGCCAATTTACAAATTGAAAATGCACATAAACAAGATACAATTACCTCACAATATTAAACCATGAACATCAACATCCACACAATGCTACCATCCACCGTGTGACCTCCAAAGTCTTCTTTATTCAATCTCGAAAGAGTGTTACAATAGTACAATACAATAGCATAAGTTATTTCCCCAAGCTCTAACTAGTTTACAATGGGAGATGTTATAAAAACAAGATTGCGAAGCAATAAAATAAGACAAATGTGGAAATAAAACACAGAACATACACAATATAACAGAGACACAAATATATGAGGTTCACCCAGTGTAGGCTACATCCACCAGATAAATTGTCAGGTCCTTCATTTTTATTATCCAGCAAAATGAAGGGATACAACCTACAGCACACCCACTATAACTTCCTCTTCTTTCTCTCACAGTCTCCTCTCTCGGAATACAATAATCACACACATACACAGCCGCAATACAATTCCCTCATAAAAGAGGGTTTCCTTCTAGGGAAAAAATCCCTAAAATAACTTCTACCGTAAGATCTGCGACCTTATAATGAACAATCCAAATTGACTACGAAATTACAATATTTTACAAGGCAATTTTTCCTCCAGGAGCTTCACCCCCGAATCCCCACTGGCCCGCAGACCCCGCAGGGGGGCAAGCCCCCCTACAACCCCCTAGGGGAGCGGTGTACAGTCTTCATGGGGTATAAACACGACTGAAAACAAAGACCTCTGAATCAGTTAGATAATCAGGACCCACAACCAACAATCTCCCACTTGGAGACTGATCACAACTCCATTGTTGTTGTAACTGTTGGACTATTATCCACCTTGGACCTGGCAAATTTCTCATCTTCACCTTCATGCTTGAAGGCCAACTAAAACTGAGCAGGAATTCAATTTCTCCCTAGTTACTCCCTTTGTTAACATGTCTGCAGGATTCTGGTTAGTATGTATCTTTTCCAACTTCAAACATCCATCTTCCAAGACGGATCATATGAAATGGTACCTGAGTTGTATATGCTTAGTCTTTAAATGGAAGGTTGAATTCTTTGCAAGATGAGTGGCACTCTCATTGTCACAGTACAACCTGCTATTCTCCTGCTTCTTTCCCAATTCCTCCATAAACCTCTGTAACCAAATCATTTCTTTACTAGCCTCTGTAGCAGCAACATACTCTGCCTCTGTTGTTGAAAGTGCAACAACCTTTTGTAGTTTTGAAATCCAACTCACTGTTGTTCCACCTACAATAAAAACATACCCTGCGGTGCTCCTCCTGCTATCTTTATCACCTGCCATATCTGAATCAACATATCCCTGTAGAATAGTGTTTGAACCTCCAAAAAATAATGCATGAGTAGAAGTACCTCTCAAATACCTGAGAATCCACTTTAATGCCTCCCAATGTTCTTTACCTGGATTGTTCATATACCTGCTCACAACTCCCACTGCATGTGCAATATCTGGTCTTGTGCAAACCATCGCATACATCAAGCTGCCAATTGTTGATGAATAAGGGACCTTGGACATGTATTCTATCTCCTCATGTGTCTTGGGACACATTTCCTTAGTTAATTTGAAATGGTTGGCCAAAGGTGTACAAATTGGTTTTGCATTCTGCATTCTAAACCTCTCCAACACCTTCTCTATGTATTCACCCTGAGACAATGTCAATTTACGATTTTTCATGTCTCTTGTTATTCTCGTACCAAGGATTTTCTCTGCAGCACCCAAATCCTTCATCACAAATGAATTAGTTAATTTCTTCTTGAGCACATTTATATCCTGCATATTAGACCCTACAATAAGCATGCCATCTACATACAATAGCAAGATAATATAGCTTCCAATTTCTATCCTTTTAAAATAAACATAGTGATTAGAATGACATCTACTATAACCTTATTCTGTTATAAACCTGTCAAACTTCAAATACCACCTTACTTTAGGCCATACAAGCTCTTCTTCAACCTGCAAACCAAATTTTCCTTCCCTTTAACCTCGTACCCCTATCATTGTTGCATATAAATCTCTTCATTCAAATCCCCATGGAGAAAAGTTGTTTTTACATCTCTAACTGTTCAAGATGCAAATCTTCTACTGCCACAAGACTTAAAATAGTCCTAATTGAAGTCATTTTAACAACAGGAGAAAACATTTAATCAAAATCTATACCTTTCTTTTGTGCAAACCCCTTTACAACAAGTATAGCCTTGTACCGCTTTTTGCCTCAATTTTCTTCCTTCAACCTGTAAACCCATTTATTCTACAATGCTCTTTTTCCTATAAGCAACTGAAACAAGTCCCAAGCCTGGTTATTTACCAAGGAATCAATTTCCTCTTTCATGCCTTGCTCCCACTTCCTTTTAGTGTCTACCTACATTGCCTCTTCATAACTTTTTAGTTCACCATAATCAGTCAACAATAAATAGTACAATGAAGGAGAGTATTGTTTAGGGGGTCTACTTAACCTGGTAGATCTTCTAACGACACTTGCAGGAGTTTGAGGTACTTGTTGCTCCTATTGTTGAACATTTTGATTTTCTGGTACCTTTGAAAAAAAATTTCAGTGATCTCATCAAGCACTGTGTATTCCGGTTTTTCTTCTCCCTGTTCCCTTCCCTACAATTGATCTTTATACATGACCTTCTCATTGAATATGACATCTCTACTCCTAATGATTTTGTGATTTTCATAATCCCACAAGCTATAACTAAAATCATTAACACCATATCCAATAAAGGTACACTTCTTGGATTTTGCTTCAAGCTTTGTTCTATTTTCTTTATCAATATGGACAAATGTTTCACAACCGAAAGTCTTCAAAAATGAATCGTTTACCTTTTTACCTATCCATTCCTCCTCTGGAATGCCACCATCCAAAGAACTTGAAGGTCCTTTGTTTATCAAGTAAACAACAGTATCTATAGCGTCTACTCAAAACTGTAAGGGAAACCCTGCATGCAATCTCATACTCCTTGCACGCTCCATGATGGTCCTGTTCATCCTTTCTGATACACCATTTTCTTGTGGTGTTACTGGAACTGTCTTATCTCTACAAATCCCATGGTATGAACAATAATCATCAAACGCCTTGCTGCAGTATTCACCTCCATTGTCTGATCTGAGACACTTCAACCTTTTCCCTATCTCATTCTCAACCAAAGCTTTCCATTTCTTAAAAGTATCAAAAACATCATTTTTTTGTCCAATGCAATAAACCCAAGTTTTCTAGTTCCATCATCAATAAAAGTAACATAATAACGAGAGCCATCAACAGATGATACCTGAGTTGGTCCCCATACATTTGTATGCACAAGCTCTAACCTTTCACTCTTCTTTTATTTTCCGACTCTGAGAAATCTGACTCTCTTATGTTTTCCATAAACATAGTGCTCACAGAAATTCAAATCAATTTGTTTAATATCTAGCAACAAATTTCTTTTGTGAAGTATCTGCATCCCCTTCTCACTCATGTGTCCAAGCCTATGATGTCACAGTGTTGTATCCACTCCTGTAGAAGTTAAAGAGATAGAAGAGTCGGTATTACCAGTACATAAATACAATGTACCTACCTTCTCTCCTTTTGCTATCACCAGTGATCCTTTGGTGACCTTCCACACCTTATCTGTAAATATAGATATACAGCCTTCACTTGCCAACTACCATTTAAATTTAGATTGTTCCTTAGATCTAGAACATGTCTTACCTCTTTCAACAACCATTGGTTTCCATTTTTTTGCTTTATTTGTACCTTTCACATACCAACAATTTTGCATGGTACATCATCACCCAAATGAACCTGTCCAAAATCACCATAAACATAATCTAGAAAATGTTTCCTATGGGGTGTGGCATGAAATGAAGCCCCTGTATCTACTACCCAAGACTCGGAAATATTATCTACAGAAAGAATCAAAGCATCTTGTAACACATCACCTATTACATTTGCTTCTTGATTTTTCTCTTCTTGTCCATCTCTTTGTTTCTTTGGAGCTCTGCAGTCTTTCTTCAAATGTCATTTCTTCCCACAATTCTAGCACTCTATCTTTCCCAATATGGATTTGGATCTGCTCTTCCTAGAATTCCCACGATTCCATGAGCCCTTTCCTCTATCCTTTTGTCTTCCCATGTTCTCCACGATCAACACATCACCTGATGTCTCACCTGTGCTTTTCCGTCACATTTCCTCGCTAAGGATAACAGCAACAACATCATCAAATTTTGGAGTGTTTGAACCAAAGACAAAGTTACTTACAGCCATGACCAAGCCATTCCAACTTTCTGGCAATGAGCACAAGATTAGAAAAGCCCTGACCTCGTCATCAAATTTCACTTTTACAAAACTTAGTTGATTAGTAACCGTATTAAATACATTTAAATGATCTGCAATAGACCCACCTTTTGACATCTTCATATTAAATAATCTCTTCATTAGAAATACCTTATTGGATGTCGAGGGTTTTTCATACAATTTAGCCAATGAATCCATCATCTCCTTCGTTGTCTTTTCTTTTGAAATATTGAAAGCCATCGACGTTGCCAGGCTCAACCATATCGTTCCTAGTGCCTTTCTGTCAAGAACTTCCCATTCTTTGTCCTTCATGGCCATCGACTTCTTTGTTATTCCACCCAATGGTAGGAATAGATTCTTCTCATATAAATAATCTTCCATCTGCATCTTCCATAACTGGTAGTTTTGATCGTTAAATTTCTCAACCCTAAACTTTCCATTTTCCGCCATTGCTCCCACTCGAACCAGGAACCCTCTTTTCCTATGAGTTACCTTTCGCTCTAATACCAGTTGTTAGAAAAACAGGAT
This sequence comes from Picea engelmannii, assembly GCA_009831015.1. Taxonomy (NCBI): domain Eukaryota; kingdom Viridiplantae; phylum Streptophyta; class Pinopsida; order Pinales; family Pinaceae; genus Picea; species Picea engelmannii. Next base: position 41,325 of record ML845282.1, read on the forward strand.
CGCGAAGCAATAAAATAAGACAAATGTGGAAATAAAACACAGAAGATACACAATACAATAGAGATACAAATATATGTGGTTCACCCAATGTCGACTACGTCCACCAGAGAAATTGTCAAGTCCTTCCTTTTTATTATCCAGCAAAATGAAGGGATACAACCTACAACACACCCGTTGTAACTTCCTCTTCTTTCTCTCACAGTCTCCTCTCTCGGAATACAATAATCACACACATACACAACCACAATACAATTCTCTCATAAAAGAGGGTTGCCTTCTAAGGCAAAAATCCCTAAAATAACTTCTACCGTCAGATCTACGACCTTATAATGAATAGTCCAGATTGACTACGAAATTACAATATTTTACCAGGCAATTTTTCCATCGAGGGACGCTGCCCACGAACACCCGTTGGCCCCCGAACCCTGCAAGGGGGGCAAGCCCCCTCTGCAACCCCCCAATGTCCTGAGGTGTACAGTCTTCATGGGGTATAAATACAGCTAAAAACAAAGACCTCTGAATCAGGAAGATAATCAGACTCCACAACCAACAAGAGAGAGTGCTTCAATATATAGATCAATGGGTGGAGTTCCCAATGAAGGAGGGCACACCATGTGGAGAGGGAGGGCGCACCAAGTTTGAGAGGAAGAGAGCCAAGTGTAGGTTACATGGTTGCCACCTCTCATAAACCTCTACCAAATGACAAGTGTAAACAAGAGAGCAAATAGGAGGGCACCACCTCTCCAAGAGTGGGCAGCCCTCTTCTAGAATGTGCCACCTCTCTAAGAGGGGTGCACCTCCCTTTGGTAGATCCTCCAAACTCAAGTTAATCAACCACTCAACTCACCCTCCACTATCTCTTGTGTGCCAACAAGGCCCAGTGAACTCCAAGAGAGGTTGAATTGACTCAAAACATGTCCTATACATGTTTCCAAAAAAATAGGTTTGCTGATTTTTCTGATTTTTTATGTCTTTTATTGACTTTTGTGAGCAAAATTAATTTTTAAGTGATTAAAATCACTAATTTTACTCACGAAAGTGGGTGCTTAGGTAAAGTGAGTATTATAAGTCCAAAAACGAATACCCCCAAGGCATATAATGCCTCCTAATACCACTTTTTTAACATATGACTAAAATACAATTAAAATATCTCGTTTTACGAAAAAAAATTTATTGACTCAAAACTTTAAGAAACCTATGGGAGACTTAGCGCAATTTCCATATGACTTAAAATTGATGACCTAGCATGGTAATATAAACATTTAGGCACTAGATGTAGATTTCCCAAGCTAAGGCCTAACCATGAATACACACTCCAGCTTTGGAGGTACTGAGTGAAAAAACTTAGAAATTATAACTCACCTAAAATGAATTTCAGGCAAGAAATAATTAACAAGTAAAAAAAAAACTCTAGAGTATGTACTCGTGACCAAGTCTTGGGAGGCCAAGCCTTTTACAAAATCATCTTGCTAATCTCATCTTATTACAATGCCCCCTCAGGGGATGGAAATGCGAAAAAGTGGTCATATTTAACCGGCTGGACTTCTGAACACTGATTTTGAACATGTGAATGTTCAATCTTTGGCGGCTCAACTGCAAGTCCATCCTAGTTCAACTTGGTGGATAGCAGGTCCCACACCCCTCTTGAGCACTTAGATGGGCCCAAAAACTTCCAAAAAAATGCCCTAAACGTCACTGGAAATGATCGAAACTCCTTGGAAATGACATTGGTTGCACCATATGATAGTTCTAGATTTGGAAACGTTGCACGATACACCCAACAATGTTTCCGCCCTGTTCTGATGTTTCAGATTCTAGGACGTGACCAAATTAGGCATTTCCTGCAACTTAGCCTCTTTTGGCTTTGGAAGAAGAGAAATGGTGTGTTATTTAATGCAAATGTCTTATAACACTATTTTTCTTGGATTGATGGCACGCTAATAAGTACCAACCTCTTAATGAAAATCACAGTATAAACACGAAAAGTTAGGCTTGAAATAACACTTGTAATAGTTGTTGGAGTATTGGCACGAAGCCCCATGCACCATGAGTCGGGTGCCACAAAGTTCAACAAGCCCAACTGGCTTGCCAAAGTGGCCTAGACCAGCTCGGTCCCACAAAAGTTCCCATCACAACAAATCCAAGCACCAAGCAAGGAGACATGTTTGTGAGAGGCATGGACACAGTGGGAGAAGTCCACTTGGCCCATTGTGCAATGACAACTATTTCTCGACGTTGGCCCTTTCTATTTCAGAGGAGCCGAAATCCAAGAGCCTCATGTTGATGGGTGGAACCCAGTTTAGCCTATTGATGTTGACCCTCCTGTTTCAAGTTGGGGCCCTACCCTAGATGACCACGACTAACCTCATCCTGCCACTAGTGTGGTTAATGTTTAGTGGTTATTTGCTCAGGCGAATGCCCTTGTTACTTTATGTTGTCATGTTTGAACTTCGTGGACAATATGACTTAGACTCTTTATGAGTAAGTGTTTTCTCAACGACCAACCCATGTTTTTCGCCTTGAGACTTGCCTATGGAGGCTACATTTGCAGCCCTTGTTTTTTGTATTAAAGCCCTGAAGATACTCCTTTTATTAATAGTTAAAATGAATCTTTATTAAAAAAAAATATGTGGAGTGTCAACGCTTCTCAGAAAGCTTAAAGATAAAGAGATACAAGGGAAAATGAAACAAAGTGAGTAGGTAAGAGTGAACCCAAAGGGTAAAACTTAGAAATCCCTACCCCACACTAGATATAGAGGTAGATGTAGAGGAGGGAATCGAGCCATCTCCAATTCCATCAATCATTGTGAAAACACCAATGTGGAGCCTAATAATGTCCTTTGGGGTAGGCTCGGGCCTAAGAAGGCTTGGCTAGGTAATCCCAATTGGAGACTAGGGGCGGTCAGTTGAATATCTCCTAGCATTTGAGGTTGAAGGGATAAATCTAATGATGAATGTCTAGTTGCTCAATCTGGGCGCTACTCCGCACTAAAAGCAGGTATATAATAGGAAGAATTTAAGAAAATGACCAAACAAATGAATAAGTAACTAACATTAGAATCATTCAGTACCTTCATTTAGGTTGATCCCCTTTCCAATCAATCAGATTGGATCAAGTGAAACTATTCTAGCAATATTCTAAAGAAGCTAATTCTATTCAATTTCTAATCTGCCTCTATTTCTATTAGAAAGGTACCATGAAAGAGGAATTCCATATTGACCTCATATGGGTGCCACTAGGCAATTTCAGGAATTAATGCCGCTGAAAAAAGATAAATTTCCAGGCATCCAAAAGGTTGTAGATTTCTTTTAACTAGAACACGAAAAGCGGCTTCAAAAAGTGGCATAAGAGGCAAACACGTGAAGTTATAATTAGATGATTTCAAATGCAAAGAAAAATATCAGAGCTCCTAAGAGAAGCACCCTTCTTGTAACACAAATAACAATTAGACTCAAATGTTGATTCAGACAGATTCAACCCCTAACTCCACTGAACCATTGAAAAACCACTGACTCCCTCAAACATGACTCAATTGAGTTGGCATACACTAACACAAACGCCTTCCTGCAAGACAATCTAAGAAGCAACCAAGTGGGTTAGCTCAATCAGTTTGGACTCACTAGATTTGAAGTAGAGACCACTAAGAGATCATTGGTTCAAGTCCGATAGAGTCCCTCTAGGTTAGGAGTATATGTTATATTCCGGCAGCAGTTACCTCAAGCACCATTCATAGAATGTGAGGAAGCGTCTGGAAGGTTTCCCTGAGGACATTTTCCATAAAAATGAAGAAGAAGAAGAACCCTAAGTCTACCTTTTGTAAGTCACCCCCACACTTTTTTCCTCATCCACTTCTCATTGTGAGTGTTTGGAGTATTTGGAATTAAAGAATTCATCATCTAGCTATGAGTTGTTCAAGCTGATTTCGAAGGGGATTGAATATATGTTTGTTGTCTACCCATTTGCTAGCAGATTAAAGAGGGTTCTTTGCAAAAACTTGTGCCCATTCAGATTGTAATTGGAGGTAAGTTCTTATAATGCAAACCCTAATTCTTGCATATTGTATTTGCAGATTTCTTAGTTTAATAAGACAAATGTATTTGGATTTGAAAATTTTATTTCCCTGTATAATACAAAATCTCATTGCTTTGAGGAGGAAGGACCCTACATGCAACCATTGCAAGTTTGTAGCCACAAGGAAAAGTCATATACAACCATTGTAGGAAGTTGATAAGAGGGAGAACCGAGAGGGGAATGCCACTTGGGCAAATTCCACATTTCATGTCAAGTTATAGGCTACCAAAATGTGCCAACTAATCTAAGAAATCAAATGGAAGGAATCGTTGAATCCATTGCAATAGAGAAAACAAGAAAAAAGAACTTCTGAAGGAGATAAGAAAAACTTTTGTGATCCCTAAACACTATAGTGGAAACCCTAGTTTCAAAGCCTCCTCCAATCACCCTAGTGGACATCTAGACAACTTTAGATTCATATGTCCAAGACAAAAGGCTCAAGGTGCCACACTGGATTGAAAGAGAAAAAAATTGGATAACTTCTTTATACCATGCACCACCCTTGCTTCTCAGCCAACCATTGATAGTCAATGGAAGAAGAAGGAAAGGATAGTTGCTTGCAATATATGTGCTTCTCATTGCAAGCACCTCATACTTGAGGATATTGGTAAACTTGATTGGGTGAAGGTTGTGCATCAAGCCAAATTCATCTACAATCACACATGGGTCCTTAATCTTACGAGGAATAACAAAGGGACAAGGAGCTCGTTTGTCCAACTATTACTAACTTTGCAATGAACTTTCTTATGTTGCAATCTCTCGGTGGCCAGATGAACAATTTAAGGAAATTTTTTGTAGTAATGAATGGGATCCATCACATTGAAGCCATAAGACAAAAGGGATTGAGATCTCTTGCTTGATTTATGAGACAGCTTTATGTGCTAAAGCAAAAGAAAATATCAAGCTTGTTAAGCTTGTTGTTGTCTTGCAGATGTTGGATGGGGATACATCTAAATTGGATTATATTTATAAGGCCATAGATCGGGCTAAAGAGGCAATAGAGACAACCAACAATGAGAAAAAAACAAGTAAATTCATTTTTGGAGAATCATTGATGATAGATGGAAAGAGCAGCTCCATCACCGTCTACACATAGCTAGATATTTACTAAACACAAGGTATAATTATGCATAAAACTTTTTCTCGGATGGGAAGGTCAAAGATGGATTAGTCCACTACATAGAGTGCATGGTCCCTGGTTCTAATAAGCACAATAGGATATACATCAAAATTTTGTATTATAATGAAAGTGTTAGTACATTTGGTAGAGAGTTGATCGTTCATCAAAGATCAAGAAGCCATCCAGGTATGCACTTTTTTCTAAGTTATCTAATTGATTCTTCTAGATCTTAGAATTAAAATTCTAAATCTGACATTTATCATTGATTCTTCTATCTGAACTATCTTATGGTAGCTTATTGGTGGAAGCAAATTGGAAGTGATTTCCCTAAGTTGTAAAGGTTTAGTTTCGATCATCAACCAGACATGTAGCAATTCTAGGTGTGAGTGCAACTAGAGTGTGTTTGAGTGTATTCACAAGGAAGAGAAACCACTTAAAACAACAACGATTGAATGATTCGGTTTTCAAGCAATACAATCTTTAGTTGAAATGGAACCCATTGACCAACACATCTATTGTAGATCCCACAGTCTTGAAGGAGCTTGATCCCACCTTGGATTGGGTCGTGGAGACTCAATGTTAACCCCTGGATTAGCTCACTTGCAAATCTTGAGGGTTAAGGGCCAACATATTCAATTTGGCTGGTATTCAGAGTCCAGACATTGTTTCCAGACACAATTTTGCTTGAGCCTGGGTTGGTTCCCATTGAGTTCATGTATAGGTTTGGTTCAGTGATGTGTTCCTGATTCAGAGGCAGATTTTTCACATGTTTTTCATCATATGGGAAAGAGTTACTATCTTTGGCAGTACTCCTACATTTTAGGAAACAAAGTTCTGAGGTGTGCATTTCAGAGATGATGATATATTTGAGATCCTTGTGAGCTCAGAGTTCCGATGAGCTCTTTCCGAACTTTGTAAATGACTTGGAGATTGAGCACAAGGATGTGGTAATGAAAATGGTCATGCAAATCCTGGAGGGAGATGCATGGGCATGGTACAAAGATCTTCCAACTGGCTCCATCAATGGATGAGACTCTTTCCAAAGGAAGTTCACCGAGAGATGGGATGATAAACAAGATAATTCTTTCCTCTTAGATGCTTTCTCTTCTATCCAAAAAGAAGAAAATGACATTGTTTTTCAATTTAACACTCAATTTTTAAAGATTTATTATAGGATTCCTAACAATGACAGACCTAATGTTGAAATTGCAGTGTTATATTATTTTAAATTGTTTGATGGATCTTTTGCTTTTTTGCTTTTTTGCTTTTTTGCTTAGAGAGAAGGAACCTCAAACTTTAGACATTGCTACAGTCAAAATCAAGAAAATCATTTTGGCAGCTCAAAAAGTACAGTTACCACTTTCAAGACTGTTTGATCCACAAGCAAGGAGAGTCCAAGATCCACCTGTCAAAGGACTCCAAGAGCATAAAGATGAAGTAGAAGCAGACAGGGAAGAGCTACCTTCGGAGATCGTTGGCCTGTTGAATGATTTGAGCAACAAAGTCGTGAAAATGGAGAAGAACGTGCAAACTCAACAAAACATGCAAGCAAACCAAAGACAGTTCCAACACAGAAGCCTTTCCAACATGCAAAGAACCAGATGAACAAAAGATTCCAATACCTATGGTGGGCACCAACTTCGTAGACCAAACATCGACCAGCCATTACTACAGGGACTGTCAGCAACCACATAATGAAGAGGGATGTGTTGTAATTGCACAAACCGCTTATATTTGTGTGTGTAATGAAGAGGGATGTGTTGTATTTGCATGAACTGCTTATATGTGTGTGTGTGTGTAATGAAGAGGGATGTGTTGAATTTGCACAAACAGCTTATGTGTGTGTGTGTGCCCCCGATCAAGCATATGAATCTTTCGAGCGGCATGATGATACACTCAACAGGTTGTCTGAAGTGGAGGAAGTCAATAGCTCTCAAATCTTTCAGGTTTCAAATGGTAAGAGGGTGAGAATTAAGAATTTCATTCATTTAAATCCAGAACACCTTGATGCATGCAAAGTTGACACRCAGCCTACCAGTATGATGATCTATGGAAGCCAGATGACCCCGGAACRCATTGAGAAAGTTRAGTCAAAGATTGCATGCATGGTAGCRGAAATCACCAAAACGTRTKCACGAGAAGGTAAAGCTTCAACTGGACCATCGACAAAAAAGGATACTCTATTAGTGATTACTCCAATCCAGCATGAACCTATGAACTTCTCTTTGGAGGGTGAACTAGCAAAGATCAAAATTCCAGTACCCCTCAAAGATTTGATCCGCATGCCTAGTCAGAAGGAAGCAGTAAGTCGATTTGTTGGTTCAGGTGATGTAACAAATCTTTCTGATGAAAACCCACAAGTTTTCCTTGGTGTGGGTAAGGCAAACAGTGACCCCGCTCCTTTTTATATCTCATTATTGGTTAATGGTTTAATATTGCAAAATTGCATGTTGGATTTTGGAGCTTCCACTCATGTGATGACCCTTGAGATTATGCGTGAGTTAGGATTGCAGATAACCAAGCCATATACAAATGTGCAGGCAGTGGATTCAAGAGAAGTATTGATCTATGGGGTGATCAAAGATCTTTTGGTTCGTTTGCATGTGTGCCCATTGAGAGTCTTGACTATGGATGTGGTGGTAATCGATTGTCCCATGCAATGAGGCATGCTTCTATCAAGGAAGTGGGCAATGGATGTTGGGGGTAGCATCCAGATGGATTGGTCCCATGCAGATATCTCGATCACCCTGACACAAAAAGTGAGATTATTTCGAGAGGAAAAGATGTTACACCATGTAGAGGATTCACAACAGTTGGGCAATGAACCATTATACCTCGAGGTGGAGAAACATGAGTTAGGAGCTTATGTAATCACAGATGACCAAGATGAACCAGCTATATCGATGCTAATGAATGTGAATGATGGATTGTGGACCATGCAATTTGTGTTAGAATATAATGGATGTGCTCGTTTAACCATAGACAATATCACTATTGTCACCCAACCATAGGCCGAAGCCACCCCCGAGCACCTTAACCTTGACAGAGAATCATTCTGGAAGCAAACCCTAGGCTAGATAGTCAAACAAGATAGCGCACCTCTCTCCAAGGATAGTGCACCAAATAGGAGTAACAAGAGTTGATCAGAGAGTTCAAACCATAACCAAGAGAGAGTCCAGGCCAAAACCGAAATCTACTAGCTGCAGCAGCTACAACGGCAGCTCTCCTCCAAACTTGCGCACAAATTGGCCAACTACAGTGCGCACAAGTGTTGCTTCTGCAGTTCTGAGAATGCCTACCAGAATGAAGACTGGCCTTCTGTATTTATACTAAAACTGGCAAACTGCATGGGCCGACTTCTCATTATGGGTGCCAATTTACTTAGTATATAATATTTCCTTTAGCCGACTTCTTCTCTTGGAGGCTAATAACTTAATACAAGTTATCCTCTTGAGTCGACTTGTCTTCTAGGGTTATTAGCCAGCTAATTAGGAAATCTTCTTGCTTCCCGGAATATTCTATTCTCGTATGGTTTACACGTGGAGGTAAATACCTCCCGCAGCTACCATAATATCAAGAGTTTGATGGTGCCTGGTCCAGATTTGAATGAGGAGCGGGGGTTGTTCTCACAACCCCTTCAGGTATGGTTTTCCCTTTTTTGTTTCGTTTAAAGTTTCACTGCACTAACAACATAGCAAAGTACGAAGCTTTGTTGCTAGGACTTCAGCAAGCAAGAAAGATGGGAATCAAGCAGCTGAAGGTAGAGGGGGATTCGGAATTGGTTGTTAACCAGGTAAAGATGCAATGTGAAGCAAGGAATCCCAATTGAAGAGATAGGGATACAATGTTGGGTGAAATGGATTGTTTTGACACATTTAATATCATTGTTGTTCCTCGGATGTTCAACGAGTTAGCAGACTCTATGGCGTCTATAGCCACACTTTTTCAGCATGCCTAATCCCTACATCAAATACATGGTTGAGGTATTGTTTTGACCCTTCATTCCTGACAATATTGGCTCATGGCATATTTTTGAGGATGATAGACATTTGTTATTTTCTTAATTGCATTGATGAGTTCTTTGGCCATATAGTAGAGGAGGTACAAGATGAAGAGGGTGCTCCAATGATCCAGCTGAGAAGCAATGGGATCCCTAAAGGTTTGGTCCCCTTGGAAAGATTGTTTAATAGATCTGATGCATTTGTTGGGACTAACAAACCTTGTGCAAGTCAAGAGGTGATAGAGGTAGACATCGGCTCAAAAGAATCACCTAGGCTCATCAAGATTGGGAGAGACTACACTCCACAGGAAAGAGAAAGGATCGTGGCATTGGTGTGAGAATACAAGGACGTCTTTGCATGGTCATACGATGAGTTGAAAACGTACGATCCAAATATTATCAACCATGCAATCCCACAAAAAGAAGATGCAAAACCGTTCAGGCAGCGGCAAAGATATATGAACCCAAAGGTGGCCCTCGCAATTCAGAGAGAATTGCAGAAGCTCTATGAGGCCCAAATCATCCAGCCTATCGGATATTCAAACTGGGTAGCAAACATGGTCCCGATAAGGAAGAAAACTGGCAAAATACGAGTTTGAATTGATTTCCATAATCTTAACCTTGCATCTTTGAAAGATAATTATCCACTTCCCAACACGAGCATGTGCTTCAAGCAGTAAAGCAGTTACAGGTTCTGGTATGATGTCCATGTTGGACAATTTTCCAGAAGATAATCAAGTAATAGTGGCTAAGAAGGACAAGTATAATACTACTTTCACAACCCCATGGTCCACTTACGCATACATACGCATGCCATTCGGACTCATGAACACTAGAGCTACTTTCCAACATGCCATGGATTTTGCATTCTCAGATTATATTTTTAAATTTATTATGGTTTATCCATAGTTTTTAAACTCGGACATCAAATCAATCACCTATCAACTCAAACTTCGACTCAGACTCGAATTGACTCGGACCGATCTGATTTCAATGACTCCGTTCACTAAAAAATACATTAAATAATTAAATTTTAACGAAAAAAATTATTTTAAAGATTCCAAACCATTAGAGACAAAATATGCAAAGTTTGCTCATCTATATACAATGTAACGATGTATATATCAAAATGGCACCAAGTGCAATACATATCAACAACAAAATACATAATCAGTGAGGCTCTAAATGGCCTCTAGAGTCCATAAAACATGCTACAGCGTACAAGTATAAGCTATTGGTCAACTACATATCATTAATCAACACAATCAATCATCAAACTCATCACCACTGCTAGAAATGGGATCACCGGCAACAACTATAAAATCATCCTCTGGCTTAGAATCTTCGGGCTCCTCGAACTCCTCAGGGACATCTTCCACTACAGAAGTAGTAGTTGTAGCACTAGCAAAAGCACAAGTTGGTTGAGTTGCACGACTAGTGCTTGCATGTGCCATGCTTGGTGCTTCGCTTACTCCCGCTCCTCCTAGTGGATATGAATCCAAACCCAACCCCAAGTCATCAATATCAAAATCAGGATCAAAATCTGTTGGTTGAGACTCCTCTACCAATTCTGAAGTTGGATGAATATCATCCAACACAATGGGATCGGTATCCGGTCTTTTGTTTAGCAACTGGTTGCGTCTTAGCCAGAGGTTGTACTGCACGAAAACAAGATCGTTTAACTATTTTTGTTCCAAACGTTTCTCTTCTTCGTGTGAATTCACTCAAAGACATACCAATTGCGCTCACATCCAAAAGAGCTGCAAGTTTGGTTCAGGACTCGAATTGCAAACTTTTGCAATTGAGGACATTGGTTACAAAATGACTCCCACCAATGTGTTGCAAAGACAAAGTTACTTGAACGAATTAGATTATGACTTTGGCTAAAGAATCAAGTATTTAAAGATTAAAGTTTAAACAACTTAACTTAAAAAAAATTGGAATTGCTTACCTCGTTGGTCCACATCTCTTGCAATCTTTGTTGGGTTTTTGCCAAAGGTACTTGTGGCTCTAGTGAAAGCATTGATATGTCGATGTACCTCCAACTACTCTGCCTCATCAAGGACCATGCGCTCCAAGCACTCATACAATCCATCTTTGACCTCCCCAGTGTGATCTTCTCCTAACCGAGCTTTGTAATGATACCTTGGGTTCAGGAAATACTCAACTGCATATATAGGGCGATGGAGTTGATTGTTCCATCTGTTATCAATGATCTCCCAGATAGGTCCATACTTAGTTACTCTATCCTTGTAGATTGTCCTTATCTACTTCTTTGTCTGATCCATAGCCTTGTAGATGTAACCCATGGCCAATTTTTCCCCATCCACCAACCGCAACACCTTAATAAAGGGCTCACCAATTTTCACAACCTCTACTACTTATTTCCAAAAGTGTTAACAAAAAATTTATTTTGGGTGTCTTTTCCATCTTGTGTATGAGCCAATTGAGATCCATTCCATTCATCAATGTTAAACATTTTTTCAAGTTCTGTGCTTGGGAAAGGAGAGATTGCAACATGAGGAAGTGAGTTGCAAATCTCGTGATGGCAGGCCTAACAAGCTCCTTTCCCCCGATGTTTTTTCCTCATTAAGCTCAACACCCATGAGTGGTTGTAGAGATGGATTTTGTGATATATTTGGCATGCTCTACAACGTTCTTGATTCAAACGTGTTTGCCTATGTCCTCAAGCATGAGATCTATGAAATGTGCAGCACATGGGGTCCAAAATATTGTCCTATATTTGGACACTAACATCTTACGAGCAAGAACATAGTTAGAAGCATTATCTATAATGACCTGAACAACATTTGCCTCTCCCATTATCACAACAATCTCATCTAAAAGATGAAATAACAAGTTTGCATCTTTCACTTTATCAGATGCGTCAACAGATTTCAAAAACATAGTTCCTTGAGAGCCAGAGAAAAGGAAATTTAGGATTGTACGGTTCTTTCCATCATTCCATCCATCTGACATGACGGTACAACCTGTTTTGGCCCATGAATCTTTGAAATCCTTCAAGTATTCATCTATGGACAAAACCTCGTTGTGCAAAAGAGAACCCCTCAAGTCAAACATACTAGGGCCTTTGAAGCCCTTTCCTACAGCAACAATAGAATCACACATAGGTTGGTAATAAGGTGAGCAGATAGCATTGAAGGAGATATCTGCATCATACCACCATCTAGCAATGTATCCAAAAGCAAACTCTTTGTATTGCTTCTTCCAATGGCTATCTAAGGTGGGTTGAGCTTGACTTGGTTGAGAGCCACTAACTGAGTTGGGGGGAAGGTGGAAAATAGCTTTGAATGTTCTTTTTAGGTTGTTTGTCAAGCTCATGTGGGGGAGGAACATAACGAAAGGGGTCCATAACATTGGTAGAAGAGATAGAGGAAGAGCCTTCAAATTCAACATTAGCACTTGCTCTCATTGCAGCAGCAAGTTGCCTCTTCCTCCCAATTTCATCGTTTATTTCCTTTTGCCTAGCCTTCTCCTCTTCAAATTTCTCAAACCGATTGAGCATATCCATTCTAATATGCCCAATCACTTCATTTGGTGCTCCATATGGGGAAATTTGGCCTCTTACACCAGCCAAGTGTTGTTTCAGCCTATGAATCTCCCCCTTGATGTGATTCTTGCAATATTTGCAATACATAAGTCGATCAATAATATCAACATGGATCCATTCAGGGTCTTTGACTCTTGGGGCCATAGATGATGGAATATAAATGAAAAGAAATCTGCAAAATTCAAATTTAAACAAGCAACATTACAAACCCTATCTTAAATTTTGATATGATGCATGCAAAGTTTAAAGTTCAAACTAGTAAACTGTAAGACTAAGAACTAAGAACTAGAAGACTGATTTAATTTTCAAACTTTAAAGAGAGTGATAGCCTAGAGGTGAGAGCCTGATAGGTCACATCTTAAAACTTTAAAGAGAAATTTTTTAGAAACGAGGACAAATTTTAGTCTTCAAATTTACAAGTTAAAGAGAGGGAAAAGTAAAACATACTTGGGATGGGTTGTAGCATGTAGCCTGCTACCTCCTCACCTCACTAATCCACTGCAAACTTGCAAACTTGCAAACAGTCAAACACTGTAGAGTCCAAACCAACTTGTTGTGGCCTGTAGCCTCCTCAATAATCCACTACAAGTAGTCCAAAGACTCCAAACCAGCTCCAAGTTGTTGCCTCAAGGCTCAAATTGCTCTTCAATACACTCAAGACTGTACATTTTTCACAGTTCAGACTTGAACACTGGCAACTGCTCCAAAACTCCAACATTCAAATGCTCACAATGCTCACAACGTTGAATGAGAGAGGTGTGAGGCAAGTAGAGGGGGGGTTGTCTTTATAGCAAAATTTTAGGGTTTAGATATTAGGTTTTTAGTTTTTTAATTAAAAAAATATGATTTTTTAACTTAGAATGCACGCGGGTGGGTCCTGTAACAAACCAGCCAAGTAAGGATAGACTCGACTGATTTTGACCCGTGAGTAGGTACGAACTTGACCGGTTTGACCGGTTTGGTACCAAACTGATTCCATAGCCGGTTCAATTCAGCCCAACATCAACTCGGTTGGTTTGACCGATTCGATTCGAACCGAACCGGTTCTAAAAACACGGGGTTTGTCAAGATGGCATCATTATTTTTTCTGAGAATCGCAATGACGATGTTACTCGCTTATGAAAGATTCTTTACAGGTGCAGGACGCTTGGCATCTCGTTGAATCCCAAGAAATCAATCTTGGGGGTAGCAAGTAATAGATGTGCTCGTTTAACCATAGATAATATAACAATATTGTCACCCAACCATAGGCCGAAGCCACCCTTGAGCACCTTAACCTTGACAGAGAATGATTCTGGAAGCAAACCAATAGCCAACCAAGGCTAATGCATTAAGCAAAGATAACCAAGACTGATCAGAAAGTCCAACCATAACCAATAGAAAGTCCGAGCCTGAACCAGGAATACAGATTGCAGTAACTGTCGACTGCAGTTGCTCCCCAGACTTGCGCACTTGCCCAGTTTCTGCAGTGCGTACTTCTTCCCAGTTGAAATTTCGAACTGTGTGTACAAAACGAGGACCGACTACTTGTATTTATACTATTTTCCTGAGCTGTCTGGGCCGACTTCACATCCTAGAGGCTAAATACTTAATATTAAATATTTCCTTGAGCAGACTTGTCTTCTAGGGTTAAGTTTAATGCTTCTTACTTCCCGGAATATTCTATTCTCGTCAGGGTTACACGTGGAGGTAAATACCTCCCGCAGCTACCATAATATCAACACTCCCTCCTAACTAGGGAGGTATTTGTTGAAATAATGTAACTGCGAAGAGCATTCTTATTATTATTGGATTAAATCCCCATTGCGGATTAATCATGTCATTATTATTATTATTGTTATTGGATTAATCCCCATTGTGGATTAATCATGTCGGTAATTGTATAAGGACCAAATCCCCTTTTGCGGATTGGTCATCGGACAATTATAAAGGGTAGAATAAGAAGTCGACCCCAGAAGTTATTATTGAAGACCCAGAATTAATTAAAGGTGGGTTTACCCACCCAGAGTGAGAGATCGGCCCTGCCAGTTAAGCCCTCTCACACGTGCCAGTCTTGTATAAATAAGAGGCTAGCGTCTCACTTCTAACACACAACTCACTTGCTCATTTCTCTTATGAGGCAAGCTGCAATTACTAGAGAGAGGAGGAGAAGAGTGGAGCATCTCTTAGGGAGGACTTTTTGTATTGGTTTGAGTTATCTCTTGAACATTGTATAAGCTATTTATGATAAGGAAGTTTTTGCTGGGTTTTCTTCCCCTAGAGGGTTTCCCAGGATAAATGTTGTGTCTCTTGTGAATGTGTATTTC
>ML845283.1:0-12750 GCA_009831015.1 Picea engelmannii
AGGTTTTCCCAAACTCACATTTAGACATCTTTAAAAACAAATTTTCTTTCTTCAAGACATCTAAAACTTGCTTTACATGCCTAACATTCTCTTCACAAGATTTGTTAAATATCAATATGTTATCCAAGTAGACAATTACACAATCATCAAGAAAAGGCCTTAAAACATCATTCATAACTCTCATGAATGTTGCAGGAGCATTATAAAACCCAAATAGCATAACCATCCATTCAAACAAACCTTGCTTTGTTTTCCACGTGTCTCCTTCAACAATCCTAATTTGATGATATCCACTTCTCAAGTCCAACTTAGTAAAATACTTAGCATCTTTCAATTGATCAAGCAAATCATCAATTCTAGGAGGAGGGTAAGGATTCTTTACCGTAATCGTGTTCAAGACATTGAAATATACACACATGCGCCATGTACCATCTTTATTTGGTACTAAAACAATTGGTGACCTACATGGCGATGTGCTTGGCATGATAACCCCTTTTTTCAAGAAACTCTTGGATTTGTTTTTTAATTTCATCATTCTCCATGACTGACATCCTGTACATGCCAATTTTTGGAAGAGGAAAATCTTGATGCAATTGAATCTCATGTTGGATACCTCTTTTAGGAGGCAATCCTTTTGGTTCCTGAAACATCTCATCATATTGGTTAACAACCTCATATAAATCGGATTTTAACTTTGCATCACAACCTTGGAAAGCTTCTTTTTCAACATTGTCTTTGGGTTTGATCATCAAGAGTACAAAGTTCTTACTATCATTGACTAATCTCTTCATTTGTCCAACATTTACAAGTGACAAATTCAACTTCTTTGTATGTGCTCTAACAATGTACTCAAGTCCATTTTTAAACAAATGATATTTGTTCTCATGATGATGAAAGATGGCTCTCCTATCATATAAATATGGGCTTCCCAACACAATACCACAAATATCCAATGGAATAACATCAAGCTCTACCTCATCTATAAAGTTTGTGGTGATGGAAAATCTAAGTTTACATATTTTTGTCACATATCCAACCTAGAGGATATGGTTTAGGATGAGGAGTAGTTTCCAAATGTAATTTCTTGACAATGTATTCATAAATGATATTTTCTTTAGAACCAGTATCAAATAGAGTATCTATCTTGGTATGCTTTGAAATTACCCTTATGTGGAAAAGCTCTATTCTTTCTTTTTCATGTTGAGTTTCATTGAGGCTACTACTTGAAGAAATAGTACTGGAAATAGAGTCCTTACCTTGAAAACCCATGGTTGTGATTTTTGTTTCGTCTCCCAAATCATATCCTAAATCATGTTGTGTATTTGCAACAGTCTTTGGTTTAGTTTTGTTGTTGAAATTTTTGGGTCTCATTTCAGGATGAAGTTTCCAACAATGGTCTTCATCATGGCCATCTTTTGAACAATGTTTACATGAGAGTTTTTCTCCCTCTTTCTTGACTGAAGCACTCTTCTTTCCATTTCCTTTGAATTTCCTCTTTCCTTTGTCTCCATTAAAAAATGGCTTCTTGTTTACCTCTTGAGGAGAATTCTTACCTCTTGCTTCCAAATGAGTTTCTTGTACACAAACTTCATCTAGATTTGTAGGTTTAAACATGAGAATTGTGTGTCTCAAATAGCTATGCAATCCTCCAATGTATTTGAGTAAATTTTCTTGAGAAGATAAATCTATACCCAAAATCAAAGCTCTTCTTCTAAATTCTTGAGTGTATCTTTGCACACTTTGCCCTTTAGCTTGCCTACAGTTTTGCCAATCCATAATAGCTTTCTGCATGTATGCTAATGGATAAAATTTCCTTTTAATTGCAACAATAAAATCATTCTAAGAGGATAAAACTTTACCATGTTTCTTCATGTCCTCTTGAGTTTTTCCTTCCCACCAAATGAGTGATGCACTTTCCAATATAAGAGAAGCAAGTTGTATCTTACTTTCATCATCTTGGATTCTTTGTATCCTACAATACACTTCAATTTGACGAATCTAGTTATCCAATTTCTTAGCATTTGCCTCTCCATTGTACATAGGAAATTCAAAATTAATATCAAGATTAAGAAAAGGAGTTTGTGGAGGAATTTTACTATGTTCTTTTGGAGAATTTGGAGGTGGTTGTGAAATGGTAGAAGAAGTGGAATATGGAGGTGAAGGAGGTGGAGTATCACCATTTTCTCCATCCCCTTTTGGAGTCTTATCACCATTATCTTCATTACATCTTGTAGGATTTGAACTTTCACCTTGCAACCTTGCATTCCTCTCCTCATATAAAACTTTCACCATTTTTGTCATATCATAAAAGGATTTTTTGAAAGTTTCATCTTCTGAAGTAGGAATTTCATGACTCTCCTCATGAGCCATACTTGGTGAATTCCTCCTTGAAGCTTGAGGTGAATGTATGGTTCTCCTTCTTGAAAGTTGATAACTGGGATCTACAAGTTTCCCTTCTCCTCTTGTGAGCTTCAACCTTGTAAGCATTAGAAAACAAAACACTTGCAAACAATCAAACCTTCAAAAACCTTTGCTCTGATACCAACTTGATTTGAAAATGAAAAAGGTTTGTGTATACAAATTCGCAAGTGGAAAATGTATGTGTCTTGGGAAATTGGATCAAGTTGCAAGCACATGAAAATATTGAGTTTTTATAATTTAAATGAACAACATAAATGGTCATAAGAAACCATCAAAATAAACAAAAAACACAACAAAATGATAAAGGAGTTCACCCCTCTCTTGGGCTACATCTCCTGGTCCAAATTCCAATGAATAATTTTCATTATATGCTCAAAGTATTAAAATTAGTGCTTTACAATGCTCAAAATGAAAAATAGATGGCTTCAATGGCTTCATAATGTCCAAAAACCCCTATCTGGGCTCTTTCTGCACCTGGTTTGGCCAAAAAATGGAGAAAATACAACTCCTGGAAGTTTTTCCAAATAACATGTTGTCTATGATCTCCAAAACGTACCCATAATACATAGACTACCAAAAACCTATCTTTCACACACAAAACCTAGCCCCCCACAGAAATCTAGGTCGTGGGAAGATTTGTCGCATCGTTAGCGGATTTCCAGCACCTACCATGGAGATCTTGGTCGCATGGCCCATGTGGCTGTGACTTGCACTAACTGTTGGCCCCCATGTCGGCTAGTACCTCCATCTAGACTGTGCTCCAAGTCACATGGAATTCAGTTGAGTTTTGTGACCACGGGCTGGGAAAATCGCCTGCCTCTGTCGGCTGGGTCCAAAACCCCCGCGCTATCGGTCGTATGATGTAGTGTGACCAGGGTTGTGTCCACAGGCTGGGGCTTAGCCCCAACCCTTTTTCTACCCAGATGTACCATTTTTCAATATTAAATACAAGTTAATAATATAAGGGTTAACAAACATGGTTAGGCGGGCTAATGGCCCAGCCTATGCAAAGTATTGCCTTGTTATGAGGTCTTGGGTTCGACCCCCGTGCACCCCAAGCAAAATTTTACATAACCAAGGGGGTACCATATGGAGGCCCTTGGCTGGGCCACGTGTCACCCTTTCATTTATCCCCAAATTGTGCCACCTGTCGACCAAGTATTGGTCCACATCAACACCTGCCAAATCACATTGCCTAATCAGTCTGCCATGTCACCAATCCACATCACCAGTACGGTTGTATGTTTAGTTTCCACGTGGACTGTACAGACTATATAGTTAACATATTTTGCTTGTTTGGGAAAACGTACATAACACAATATATCCCTCATACGAACTCTGTTTGATCCCATTTAAGTTGGATTGGGATCATGAGGATGAGATCTATGCAATGAATCCATTTTCGAGCAATTTCAAACACTTTGATTTTTGAACATTTTTTCATCCCCTGGATCAATGGAGAAGATTGGATTGGAAGTGGATGAGAATCCTTCATATCCATTGGTATGTGTGATTCAATACATGGAACTAAGAATTACCATGCAATACAAGTTCAAATTTTCAATTGATGCAAACTTCATAAATGAGGTGGAGGAAAAGGTGATTCCAATGGATGTGCACGGAGTGATACTTGAGACTCCACATTTATATGTGAGATATGTGGTGTTCACAAGAAGGGAAAACCAATCCCAGTTGGTAAAATATGGGAGAACACTTGTTGTCAATGCTCATAGGAGAAAATTGAAACTATTATTGATTAGTGTACACCAAGCAAGAACAATGATGAGTACAAATAAGAATTCTATGATGATGTTCTCAAGGGAGAATCCACAGAAAGAAGGAAAGATCAAGGTTGAAGCAGATTTGGAAGGATGTGGTAAACATCAAATTCAATGTCTAGAACAAGCAATCCACGCATATAAGGAAGTGTTTCAAGAGCCCAAAGCACTACCACCTAAAAAGGAAGTTGAACACAAAATTAAATTGTTGTCAGAATCTTTATTTCCCAACATTGGATTGTACAAACAATATTTGTTGGACATAGATGAAGTGAAGAAACAATGGTAGCATATCTTAGTACAAGGAGTCACAAGGCCTGACACTTTTCCTTCTAGGTTACTAATCATTATAGTGCCCAAGAATGATGGAAGTTGGAGAATGTGCACCAAGTATTGAGTCTTGACTAAGATAACCATCAAGAATCGTTATCCATTCCCCTAAATGGACAATTGATTTTACCAGTTGCAACAAGTCAAACACTTTGCAAAGTTGGACTTCAAATCAAGATATCATGACGTGCGAGTGAAAGAATAAGACACTTAGAAGACAACATTCAAAATGTGAAAAAGGTTTATACAAATGGATAGTTATGCCTTTTGGATTATGTAATGCACCTCTTCTTCATATATAATGAATGATGTATTACCTACATTTATAAATTCATTCATGATACTATCTTTAGACAATATTTTAATTTTTAGCTCTACTTGGGACTTAGAACATACTTAGCAAGTAAAACAAGTATTGGATACACTGAATATACATCATTCATTGGCAAATATCAATAAGTGTGAATTTAGTAACAATCCTTAGTTTACCTCATATATGTGATTGGTGGAGGAGCATTGAGGATTGATCTAGAAAATATCAAAGCCATCAACAAGTCATCAAATCCTACCAGATTGACAAAGGAAAGAATCTTATGGGAGAAATACAATACTTATAAAAGTTTATTGCTTCACTTTTAACAATCACTACACCAATCCACGCTATTACATCGAAAGGGAAGAGTTTTTTATGGGGAAATAATTAGCATATGTATTTCAAAGAATTAAAGAAGGATATCGATGAAACACTAATCCTAGAAATGCCTATTTTTCCATGACCATTTCATATTGAAACTTATGCAAGTGGGTCTGCCATGGGATTTGTATTCATGTAAAGAGGAAGACTCGTGTGTTAGCACTCTCAGTTGTTTCATGAAGTAGTGTTGAAGTATCCCACTTGTGATCAAGAACTCTATGCCCTTATGCAAGTTTTGAATAATTTGAAACATTATGTATTAAGTACGAAGAACATGATCCACACCAATCACCAACCATTCTAGTGTTTGCAAATCCAAACCAATTTGTAGCTAGCAAGGAATTATAAATGGATGGGATTCTTGCAATGATTCCATCTAGTGATTAAATACAAGAAATGCACTACCAATAAGGTTGAAAACATGTTGTTTAGACCACACATACAAAAGATTACCAATGTGGGGAAAAAAATGCAACTGAATATCACCATGGTTGTCAAGAAATCAATGATTGAGTCAAAGGAAAATAAATGTTACCATTAAAATGGGCTACTTTACATATTGGGCAAGTTGTGCAACCAATAGAAAGAATAATTTAGTTGATTATAGAAGCTCATACTTTGAGAATTATTGGATATTTTAACATTGGTAAAACAATGGCAATATGAATCTTGGTCCATACATGCCATTACTAATACCCAAAAAACCACGGGAGAGCATCTCTGTGGATTTTGTTGGTAGTTTTCTATTGACTTGGCATGGCCATGATTACTTGTTTGTAGTTGTGGACCGATTTAGCAAGGTGTGTGTGTTTATGTCTTGCAAGAAGACAATCAAAGGAGATGAAGCAACATATTTGGTTTTCTTCAATGTATGAGTACAATTTGAAATGCCTCATTTGATTGTGTTTGAACAAGATTCAAGATTTTTGGGAAATTTTTAGACAATGTTATAGGAAAGATTAGATACAAAGATTAAAAATTCCACAACATTCCATCCCCATATCAATGGGTAGATTTAAGTAGTTAGCAAGGATTTGGTGTAGTGATTGAGAGGATATAATATGAAACTTATAAAATCTTGGGATGTGTAGCTCGTGTATATCCAACACTCTTATAGCAAGGACATACACTCTTTCACCCAAAAATCACCATTTAAAGTTCTATCACAAGTTGAAGATTTTGCACTAAATACACTTGCAAAATTAGAAGAGGATATAATGTTGTGGAAAAATGTCTGGACCACTTGTAGAGGCTAGGAAGAGTTATGGAAAATTGGACTCAAATTGAAGTTAGCAAAGAAGGCAAATGGTATGAGTTGGATAGAGTTATGAAATTGTTCCCCCATCCCATTCAAAAGTGTTCTTTTGGGGAGGTACGATCCGAAAGGATCATGGATAAGTAAAATAGTTTGTGGAAGGCAAGGCTCTTATTTGTATAATGAAATTAAATAGATCCTAAGGCTAGAAATTGCGTGATAATTCCAACAAAATAGTGACAATATTCATTGAATGGAGGAGACCCATTCATGTGGAATCAAGGGTTTAAGACCTATCCCCACAAATATACTACAATGAGATCATGATTAAAAGTCAAGGCATGATCACAATCATCCAACAAAATTCTAGGACCTTATTGGGGTTCCACTATTTACAACCCCACGATCTAATCGAAGCATGACAAGCAGCGAAGGGCACAAAAATGTCAAATTCAAGGTTTTGTAAGGCTAGCAGGTTCCTCTATGAAGCTAAATCAAGGAGAAGATGTAAATTTGTTGAGTTTTGTTGACTTAGAAGGGCATGTTCCCTATAACCAATGTCACCCCATTTTGAACAATCATGTGGACATCACTTCTTTCCCTTGTAAACAAATAATAATTTAAAGGGTAAAAAACTAAAATAAGGGGACAACTTCACACTAGGCATAAGTGTCTTTCTTCCCAAGGAAAGAAGAGAATTAATACATGAAAACAAAAATAATGAGGGGATTGTTCCAGAGTTAACAAACTCACTCTCAAGTATAGTGCTAGAGGAGAAGCAACAAAGTTTTAGGTGAATAGTGCTAGAGATTGGTTCAAATGGAATCAGAAAAAGGAATCTAGAGAAGTATGAAAATAGAGGAAGACTTTCTCATTATAAGAACTCAATACAAATAAAACAACAATTAGTAGACATTTTTAGTGCTACAAGATTGGGAAAAATTACCAAAAATGTCTCCTCAAAAACCTCTATTACTTAAAGCAAAGATTTTTTCATAGGTTTTGGCGAAGGTTTATCATAATTATAAAACTCTTGGTGGCCAAAGGTTTTAGTAGAGGTTTTTTCAATGGTGTGCATTTGATAGTATGGTGCACTACTACATGTTATATAATATAAAGCATCAATACTCTATATATTGTTAAGCATCGGTGCAATATATCTCATAGTGCACCATGAAATCTCGATAACGATAATATGAATGATATCATTGAAGGTAATGTTGTTGTTGTTGTACTAATGAGCACTCATGCACTTACTGTAGTTATAAGAACCATTTATTTTCCAAATAAGAAAACATTGATAGATATTCACAGTGTTACTGCTATTATTTTATAAGTAGCACCGGTGCTCTAATATACACAAAAAGCACCAGTGCACACATACATGTAAGGAGCATCGATGGGTGCTAGTATCATGCATATTGGTGCTTATTAAAATGCACCAATTCATAAAATTGATCCAAACACACTGACATAAATAAATGAATAAAATGTACCAATATGTTTCAATGCCAAAATTCCCCACATTTTATTTAATATTTTTACGAGTATGCAAATGCAATTTCTTCTTTTTTAAAATCAATTATTGATTAAAAAATCAAATAGTTTTATAATAGTATTGATTTTCATATTTTAAGTAATGTGTTTTCATATAATCATTAATTTAATGTTTTGTGTCATTTAAACAAATATATCAACTGATTACACATATGTTCATTATAATAATGCAAATCATCCATATATTTAATTGACAATGTAGTATTTTACAACAATGTACATTGCAATAGAATAAGAAGCCTGTTTTATTATAGAGGAATAAGAACTCATTCTTTGTACAAAATGGAACATAAAAAGATTGTGATAAACAAAATGTCAAAAAAATGTTGTTATAATTATTGGTAGCCCATCGACATATCAATTGGGACAATATAAAGATCCATTTTAAACAAAATGTCTGAATTTTACAGATAGGCATTCCAAAATATAAAACTTGTAATGTTAAATTATATTGATTGTCATTCATTGCTCGAGTTGCATCCATTCCTCATTTCTTCATCATGACTTGTAGGGGATGTTGTATTTAGTTTATTTGCAATCTTTTGTTGATTAGCTTGTTTTTGTTCAACTTCTTCATCTTCCATCTACAAACATAAAAACAAAGTGTAATTAGTATATCTACATGTATAGTATAATATACATGATTACAATAATCGATAAACTTACAATTGTAATGAATGCTTCATAAACAATACACATATGTTCTAAGCCATGTTTCATGCCTTCTCACAACATATTCTATTCACTCCATTCTATACTTTGTTTCCTGCGAGTTGTATGCCCATGTCAAAGTTTAGATATAAATTAAAAGTTTATTGTTCTTCCATTACTTATAAAATAAGTGTAAAATAGCATGGCTACTTACAAATTGTTTAATTAACCATTGGTATTCCAACATATGCTCACAACCCATACTTAATACAATGTCAATCAAATGCTCACGTGGCTCTTTTTTGTACATAAGTACCTTGTATGAAGCATCCATGAACATTTGTAAATTAATTAAGATATAAAAATCACAACAAACATTTTATTTTCTTTTATGCAACAATAAAACAATTGAAAATGAGTATTTCATGCGATAAAACTATAACAAGCTTCTAAAATGTTATTGGGTTTAGTGGTGCACTTTTCTACAATAATGCACATTGGTACACACGATAGAATGACACACACATGTGTGTTTATGTCTTTAGAGAGCATTGTATAGCTTGATGAAAAACTATACAAAACCTATAAACCAAGTCTCTTGCTAGCTTTTATGCCAAACAATGTGATGTATAGTTAATACATGCAATAGTGAGTCAATATTGTATAATGTGAACCATGCAACCTAAAAACGTTTTTAAAAAATAAATACTAACATGAACAATGTTTGGAATCTAAGCCAATGAGGGGCCCCATTCTATTAAGATATTATTTACATAAAAAACACTCTCGAGGCCAACAAACACCCTAATGAACAAATACCCTAAGCCCCCAAAAACTAAATATCATTCCAAAGGGGTAAATAAAGTAAATACCTACTACTAGATATTGTAACAACAAGAAACTAGAGGGAAGCAACAACAAAGCTAGGGTTTCCAACTTTGAAGGTGAGTCTTAAACCCTTATATTTTTGTTGAAATGTATTATAAATATGAATAAGAAAAAAAATCAAAATTTCAAGGATTATGTGAATCAATGGAGGAGAAAATTTGTTGAGATGAAGAAAATATTACATACATGAAATTTCTCTTATACAAATTTGTATGCAAACCATGGTGACCCCTTACAAATTCTATTCTTCAAAAAAAAATTCCACTCCGATATATTTCTCAGTCAATATCTTTTCCACAAGTATCCCCTCTACCTTTTGGCACACATTTGAGTAAGATTTTGTTTAACTCACTTTTACAAAATAAATTTCTTTCTCTTTTTTTGGTTGTCCTTTAAAAAAATAAAAAATTTGACACATAGTGTGTCCTTCAATATTAGGCACACTAGGGTGATATAATACATTAGATGTGTTGGAGTAATAGATTTCAGCAAAAATAGAAATGTAAACATCCACAAATTGTATTGTATGAAGGTTTTATCGTAGGCTTTTTTCCGGTGCACGATAAATTTATCACACGTGGGTGATAAATTTATCACTCGTTGGTGTGACTTATGTTAGTTACCACACTTATGCAATTAATATAACTAGGTGCACTAATTACTTAAAGAAGGCCTTCTAAACTTTGTTTTAAGTTAGAATGTTACATGCTTCTCACACTTTATTTTAAGAATGTAGACGTGTATTGATTATGGTTTTGGCTCAAATGCTAGGGGAAAATGTAGTAATGTCAAATGGACGATTCTTCATATTTCTCATTCTATATCACTCAAACTCAACCAAGTTCTCCCTTTCCCTTTGCATAAGTCTAGATTTTATTTGTATTTTGATTATCTAATTAAATATTTTCTAACTTTGCACAGTCATTTGAATAATTGTGCATTGAATAGATCAAGTATATTTCAGTAAGAACTGCAAGGGTTAACAAAGTATAACCAATATCGAGTCACTAAAGAGAGAGTAGCTAGTGTGTAAGACAAGTTCATGAGGCTCCTTCCTTATCTAAGCAAGCCTACTTTATTATTAATCATGCCTATTAGGAGCTCATGTTGGATCATCTTTCCCAAGCTATAACTAATTCAGGATCGAGTTCTAATGCGCATGGTATTCCATCAATTCAACCTACTTAAAATTGTTGCAAGATCTTATCCAAAGGAAGATACCACATGTAAATGATAGATGAAAATTGAGATCCACTTTACCCATCCAACTATAACATGCCATCTTCCAACAACCATCATGGGCTAGTGGTGCTTCACTGTGAACTAGATCTCTTATATGACACCCTAGTAGTATGTGGTTGTAGAAAATGTAAAGGGTTGAAGGTGAACCCTTTGTATGTCACATAGTCCCATTATGTTAATGATTAACTACCCCAAGTTGACAATTTGACACCTCCCATTGTTATCAAGAATCTGATAAGTGATATAGAAAAGACACATAAGCACACTTCCATATGCTCCTCTTTTGAAATTTTGGAAGCCAAATCAAATGTGCTTCATTCAAAACCGACCAAACTATCTCTTTTTGTTGAGTCAATCGAGAGTTATAGTCTGCCAAAGTACTATATTAATACTACCCAAAACATATCTACTAGGAGGTCCAAAAACTTGTATGAGTTGAGAGCAATGATGCCCAATTACACACCTAGGTTAGTTCAATTACTAGATTTCAACAATGACTTCTCTCTTCCTTTCCAATTTCAAAGTAAATACCAAACTTGTTGCAATTGAGATTTGTATGGTGCTTGGTCGTCTTCCCTGCTTGTGCCCGATGTTGGGACATACTTATCTTTTTTTGGTAATAGTAATGATTTCCAAATCTAAATAAGAGGTTGCAAATATTGGATTGTTTATCCTTTCACATGTGTTCATTGCTCCAAACAATCAATAGCACTTATGTCATTTTGTGGTCATTTTTTTAGGCAATCTAATTACTTGAATTCCTCCAAAAAATCAATATCACTTATGCCATTTTGTGGTCATGTTTTTAGTCAATCTAGTTACTTGAATATTATTGAATACAAACACAACATTTCCATGTATAATATGTGCATGAATGGTTATGATTCCAATAACTTTGACAATAAGAACATGTTATATATCAATGGATGTCCATACATTCATGTCAACATTGCAGGGGTCATAAATAGTTGTAGGTGCTCATTATTCAATGAAAATTGTTCGTTCGAGGAACACTCCACTAACAAAGAGTTCATTACGAAAAGGAGGGGATCAAAATTTGTGATTGTGCATGCAATACATACTATGTCTCATTATCACAAGTTATAATAATTTAGAATTTCATAGACCACTAGTTTCTCATCAAAGGTAGCTAAGAGCTTGCATTGGAACTACCTTTAGACAACCCCTTTGGGTTTAAGAAAAAGATTATTGACTAATTGTGTTTTTGGATTTTCAATGGAATTAGTGTAAATTTCTTGCTTAATTCATCCTCTATTTTCTATAGGTAGGAGAGCACCTCCTGCCTCATAACAGATATTAGAAACAAATAAATAAATATGAAGGAATTTCTGCTACAATTTGCTAGTTAGCTGCTACAATCTACCAATCAAATTGTTAAAAAGAAGAATCACATATGGTAGAAGGTAAAATGGAGGGTGTCGTTCCTTGATTTCTAAACCACGAGATTGTGTTGACATTCCATGGGAAGAGAAACACATACAAGAGAATTTTTTGTTGTTACATTTCCATTGTAGTGTATTGAGGACTGATAATAGAAGCCAGGAAGCCACCGTTATCTACTGAACCAATCACATCATTCTAGTCAATGATGCCTATTCTGGGCAAACAAATTCCTTCGTGGGATGCATTAGAACAAAAACCATATGATTCAACAAGAGGAAAGAGTTGTCACATGTTCCTCCACAGTGGGTCAAGGATCTCATCTTTCCTAAATATTCATCGATTTTATGAAATCCAATGGCACTTCCAATTTGGTGGAAGAGTAACAAATCATGACTTAGGGAAGCATCATGAGTTTGAGGAACAAACAAATCCCTTTGGTTTTGTTTGAGTTAGAAGGGATATAAGTCTTCAAGCTACCACATTAAGACAAAGCGCACGCTCACACACACACACACACACACACACACACA
>ML845283.1:12804-26875 GCA_009831015.1 Picea engelmannii
GAATTCCATACATAAGTCAAAATTTTGGACAAAATGTCGTTTATGTGAAATGGAGTTTGTGTGTATGAATACCTTTACAAATTATGATTGTTTTTCTCTGATGTGTGGGGCATCATTTATTATGAAAGGTTATCGAGGTAATACATGAATGCATAAACTTGCATCACAAATAAAAAAAAATTAGAGGATGGACTAGCTAAATAACAAGAAAAATATAAAGATCTTGAGAATATGTTTGGTGATGAATTAATAGAAAAAGATGATGTAATTTCTCACCTAAAAGATCATAGTCAAAAACTACTTGCATGAATTAAAAAATCAAATCACATTAAGTAGCACATTCGTAAATCATAACATGAGAATCAAGATCTCGAGAAGGAATTGAATAAGAACCTATTGAAAAAAGATGGATTTTTTTATCATCAGGAACCTTAATCAAAGGTTGCTTGAACAAATCAAAACTTTAAAAGGTGATAAACCAAAGAATCAAGATGTTAAATAAATTCAATAAATCTAACACCAATGAAGAACTTTTTTCTCACACATAAGGAATCATAATCAAACCCTATTGATGCACATTAAGAAGCTAAAGAATGATAAGAAGTCACTACAAGAAAAGTTAGAACAACTCACTGACAAAGAAGCATTGGTTAGTAAAGAAGCAATGCCTGACCCAATTAAAATAGAAGAATTTTTAGATGTAAAAATCCAAGCCTTGGAGAAAGGAACTAGTTCATATCTAATCGACACCACAAATCCTAAAGATGCAAATCTAGTTGAAGTAGGGATATCTTAAGACATACAAACAATGGAAATTCCAAGGATCTCTACCGATAAAATTTTAATGATCAACAAAGTGACATAAGTATGCAAAGTAGAAGAAGATGCCAATTGGATCTAGCCTGAGTGGTTGTGGGATGAAGTGTTATCCTCCCCACCTAGGTTCTATTCCCATAAGTGACATGTTGAGCTCATAATGTGTATATTTTTGTAATGACTTTGAGCCTTGTTGTTGACCTAACCTTGTGCCCTAAAGAATCTAGGGTTTACCTTGGGTACCTTCCTCGTAATGAGGGAAGTGCTTAGTGGTTTTCCTTCAGATATGTTATCTAGAAAAAAAAATTATGTAAAGAAGACATACTACCAAAAGTGAAACAAGGAAGCACAAAAAATATGGTAAGTAAAGATCATGTTACAAGGACACCTTATCGACATCCTAATAAAAAAATCCGTTACTTTAACTAATCAACGTATCAAATTTGTTTGGAGCAAAGGAAATATTCAAATCATATTCCGAAGAATATTAATTCCAGTATAAATTAGTCTAAAAAATAGAAGTTATTTTTGGAATCATAATACAACAAGATCATTTTTGGAGCCCTATAAACACAGAGTTCCACAAAAGATTGAATTAGGGTGGTGAGACCCTTTCACTGTTCAACAAGTCTACTCAACTATTCAAAGATCATACCATCTCATGTATACAACCTCGAGACTAAAGAATTAAGACAAGTCATTACAAGACATAAAGTTTTTTCAATAAAAATGATTTGAGGACAAAGCATTTTTAAAGGGAAGGCAAGTTATGTATATAAAAATAAACGTAACTCATAAACACATACCTAACTATAGAACTTAGGATATTAATACAATATTTAAAAGTTGGATCACATAAAGACATAGCTTTACCTAAAAGGTCACCTTGAGGCTTATAATTTCCAAGGTCACTCATCATTGTAACACATATTGTTGGTGGTAAATTGGAGCTAAGGTGTACAATTTACCTTAATATAATGGTTGTGAGTTAGATCCAGACAAAAATGAAAGTAAAATATGAAAAACATATTCTAAATAGGCTGTATAATGCTTCAAACTTCCAGTCTACTCATGTGAAAATAAATAAAACAAACAAATTCCTACAATAGACACAAATATACAGTTTGAAAGAATGTAAAGAATACCTTCATATTTAATGGAAAGTACAAAGAAATCACGTATGGAGTAGACTTGTTGAAGAAGTATCTCCAAAGCTTTCTCCCTGGGAGGGACTGTTACTTCCCTAGTGTTTGTAGATCCCCTCCGTGGTTGGTTGAGTAAAAAACATGAAGATCCAAAGTACTTATTAAGAGGAAGGACTCCCCATATGTCTGGTGTAATTTTGGTAGCATGTACCTATCGTGAATGGATTGTTGGAGAGACCTCAAGCCTTTATTTATAGGAAAAGTAGTGGTTAAACCTCCTTAACATGGTCACAAAAGAAAATGATTAATTGACCATATTAAGGCTAAAAGTAACTACTAGGGTTTTAAAATGTCCACTTATAAATACTTTCTATTTCTAGAAAATCCTAGCCAGAAGCAGTCAAAATTGTGGTTTTTATGAGCCATTGCAAGTTTTAGGGGTACTTTCTGCGTTGGCCAAAGCACTTGTTAGGGTTAAAAAGTGCACTAGCCCTAATGGGTCCAAATCCAAGTTTGTTTCAAAAAATTTCGAAGGTCTATTGGGGGTGGAAAATGAGATGAAATGGGTGGAAAACATGTTGTTTGATGGTGTATGTCAATGAAATTTTGTAACTATCACAAGTGAATAGTTTTTAGGTGATAATAGATTCCCCCCTTAATGTGTGAGGTTAGGAGAAAACTGTATGACCGAAATACATTGTGGTTTTCTTTTTCCCATGCTCGGAGAGGACCAAGTAGGGAGATGAGTGTCCAAGGAAGGAGGATTGCCTATGCAAGGGCCTTGAAATACCTTCTGTCAACAACAAAGTAAAAAGGTGATATATGTACAAGATTTCAATAGGGACAAGGTAGGCATACCCATAGTCATCAAGATATCTCATAACAATGATATAATGGTGTGCTCAACATAGAGGGGCCAAGTGAGCGAGACAAAATGAGGTATCAATATAGTACAATATGAGTCTGTCGAAGATATGACAGAGTACAATACAATGAAATGAACAATCCTACATACATATGCCTAGATCAAAAGGGTTAAGTCCAACATAGAAGAATCATGACCGAAATTGTGTTGGATACATAGGAACTTATGCCCCGGGGGAGGGTGAAGGAAACAACCTGAGAAGCCCTTCTGAATGGGAAAGGGGATCTAAAGATATGAATTGATCTATTTGGAGGGAAGCTCAAACCAATGGTTTTGAGAATGGTGGAACTGAGCTAATCAAATCCAAGGAACCACAACTGAGGTTGGATCATGGCATAGGTATGAACCTCAATAATGCGATGATGAGTTTGATTCAAGCAAGTGAGATGCTATCAATTATAAGAAGGATGAAGAATCTCTTAGTTTGGTCCAAAGTAACCCATCAAGGAGGTGGATGGGGACTAGGGTACATAGGAATAACCCATATAATCAAGGTGTTGGCGTTGATAGGGGGAATTCCACTGGTACCTAGGAACAAGAGGAACTCCCAAGGTCTAGCATCGAAAGTACAACAAGTGGAGCTATATCTCTAAAATCAAATACTAAGGTTGGAACATGCGGAGGTATACTTGAATAGTAACCCCCTCCTGAGGGTTGATACAAAAATCAAACATGTCTAGGAAACTGGTGAAATCAACTGAGTTGTTGAATCATCAAGTGTATGATCCTCAATCATGTGAGAAAAAACCAAGTCAAAGAGAAACAAGGATTTTCCCTTCTTGGTCTGAGGCACCCACCAATGATGAAGATGAGCCCAAGGTAGATTTTCCTCTAAGACACACCCCTAGAATATTGGTGTTGAAGTCGATATGGGAAGGCCCAGTGGAACGAAGGCACTGAGGGCTCCTTGAGAACAACATGAGGTAGAAAATAGAGTGTGATTCATAGAGATTGACTCCAAATGGGGATGAGAAGGAAAAGAGGGGTCGAATCAAGACTTTCCTTATTCGGAGCAAAAAGGCAAGGATGAATTGGTGGAGACTAAAATCATTCCATGGGGAATAGTTGATTATTGGGAAAAAGGATTTCAAGGATATATTAGTAAACTATGGGGACAACTGGAGGTCAAAAATTGGCAACACTGGGTGGGAAAAAATCATGGAGGTAAGGGGAAACAGTAGTTGGAGTCAAGATGAATTGAACAGACTCCATGGGACACAAGGGTGACTCATCATAGATGCTATGAACTAGGGAAATAATGGGATGCTACTATGAGTAAACCCAGTTCTAAAAGAGCACAAGGCTCTCCTAGTATTTCCAAAGGGGTTCCAAGAGGATAAAATGGGTATAGTGCAGGAGAAGCACAAATTATTCCTGGTATTTGAAAAGGGGTGATGGGAGGATGAGAAAGACTTGTAGTATTGAAGAAGAAAAAGGTCCTCCTAGTATTTACAAAGGGGTTCTAGGAGGATGTTACAAATCTAACCATTGTATCGAGAGACACAATACCCAAAAGGAATCACAAAGAGGAAACCAAATGGGGATAATAAGGGGAAATGAGGAGATAAATTCCCCAATGAGAAACCATATGGAAATAATTTGAAGGTGAAAACTGAAAATGGAAAGTGAACAGAGGTAGGGATATTAATGGAAATCTTCTCGAGGTGGGTGAATGGTGGGAAAAAAAAGAATAATTGTCAAAGTATGGATAAAGCAGAGGGCTTGTGATATGTGATAATTCAACAAATACCAACCAAAAATGTGGGAGTATGGGGGGTAAGGATATCAACATGATGAGAAGATATGAACGAAGCTCAACTCTGGGATGTAGACTAACCGAACTCCCAATCCTAAGGAGGATTAAATGACATGGGCACCAAAATGCAAAAATAGACACTAATCTATGGCAACCATGAAGGGAAGGTTTTATTGCCAAGAATATGGTAAATGCAAAAGATGGATGGGATAATCCATCTACCCAAGTGAAGGTGGTCCTATATCCAATTCCAAGGGTAATGAAAGTAAAATACAATGAACTGAGGGTAGTTATTTTGTGCTCAATGTGAGTTAAAAATATTGTACATAAAGAGGACCACTATCCATAGATAAAAAAAAGGGTGTCCACGGTGAATTCTTGCACAAAAGTAAACAAATACCAAAGCGTAAGGGTGCTCAAGTAAAGAAAACAAATGCATATAAATTTTAATTAGAAGATTTACCTACTTCAATGCTTCTTAGAAAAAAGGCATGTGGATGAAGTATGAAAGAAATAAAATATGAGAATACCCTTTTGAAGGGTTCAGAAATATGATTCCAATGACCCCAAATGGCATGTCAATCGGAGTCTATATATGAGCCCTAATGAGGCAAAAGAAAAATGAGGGTTTTTCTATTAAAAGGGATAAATTCCCAAATTCAAATTCATGTTTTCACTTATGTATGTTGAATTTGGAGTGGAGGAGAAAGCCCTAAATCTTTGTGTGATCATTGTGGACAAACTGACCATGGGAATTCCAATTAGCGACTTCTAGGTAGGTGGCCTAACCCTTCTTATCATTTATCGCAGATTAATTTCTCAGATTAAGTCCTAGTCGGCCAAGTGTGGACCCTAGGGAAATTTTTTAGGGCCAACATGTAAAATTGGGTCAATTTCTACATTGGGAGTGTAGAAACTACCCCTAGTTTCTACACTAGCCAATACAGAAAAATGAGTTATTTTCTGCATTAGTCCAAATTGGATTTTTTGGCCCAAAAGTGCCTAGAAAATGCAATTTTGAGGGGAAAAAGAGGTATGGACCTTGGATATGATGTACATGGTATATATAACTGAAAAAATGTGGTTTTCAACAAGTATGGATGAGTTTAAAGTACTACGGAGAAAGAGAATTTGAAGAGATCCGACCCACTGTTAGCGTAAATCAAGTGGTTCAGGAGCATTAGCTTGTCATGGGTTACTGAAGTACATCGAGAACCCATTGATGATAGTAGGTGAGAGGATCCTCTCTTGCATTATACAGTATTGGTACATCAATGCGAGATATTTTAAAGTGCAATTACAAACCATAGAGATCACGGTCCATGACATTTACTCTTTATGGGGCCCTATAATAGGGAGATTTGGTGATACTTAGTCAATACTTCCTTGAGGAAGGAGGTTCGAGAATTTTGTGCATACCCATTGAAATTATCATGCAAGGGTCAAATATGTTGCTATCCAAATCATGGATCTATAGAGGCTGGAGATACATTCCATTGTTTCAGTGGTTGTTTGCATTGTGGGGACCCATACGCCCCATAGGATATCAGGTGGGTTGATTCTTTTGGTGGAGAGTTCTTTGGATGTGACCCACTATGGGTGGGATCAGTTGTTTCTAATGGTGCTAAAGCACCAAGTGACCTCCTACCATATGTTGACTCGTAATCTCGTCCCCTAATATAAGAGCCTGAAAAGAATTTCAAGGCCTATTTATGTATATTATGACATATAATTAGTAGGTGGGATCCCCTATAAGAAAAATTCATGGAGGTTTATTTTCAATAATTTCTCTTAGAATATATACATATATGCTTCAATTAAGTGATGAGAAGGTTCCAAAGCTATGATGATTCTTGGTATGGGTGATATATTTTAGTTTAATGCAATGACAATTGCTTCTTATTTTCAGTTTGATGACATAACACTTATAAAAAAGAAAACTATGGGGTCTACACTATCCTCAGTTGCATATACAAAGGAGTTAGAATCATTCCTACTCATGCAAATGAAGCATAATATTAGTAACAAAAAAATCATGTTTTATATTGCATAAACACTATATGGCCTTCTCATACATATATAGTAACCTCGCTACAAAGCCATGGTTTATTATGTCAAAGAACTTGTTTTTTAAGGCACTCGGTTTCTATGTGAATACAATTATTATTTTTATGAGATGTCATAAGTTTCAAAAGCTTTGAATTTGTTTAACCAAAGGTGGTGCATACATGCGTTATTGCATGGTATAAAATTTTGGGATTATTATATAGTTGGTTTCATATGGTATATTGGATGTACAATGCATGGCATTTGATTGACCTTACAAATGATTACCCTAGATTTTGTGTGAGTGATCATTCGATTAGTTATGAGAAGTGACAAGGGATGATTTCCATGATTGAAAAGTTGATATGGCTCACGGGTTGGTGCTCACTTGGCATTGTTTCAAACCTGTGATTGGTTGATATGGCATGTGTGTATTGTATATGGTTTATGATTTTTATTATTATCGAGTGATGGAGCATGGATATAGTGCATCCTTGTTGGCCATGCATTCAATATGATGAGGCATGGGCATTTACTCCACAGTCCCTCATTCATCACCTTGTTGGATTGAGAGTTTTTGAAGATCATTTCATTTTGGTTTTGGATGTTGAGAGAGCTTGAGCTCTACCTGCTGAGAAAACCTTGTTGCTAGTGGTTGTTGTAACTACTTTTGGCCTTCTACACTGGTATAGAATAATATTTTAGTAAGGTATGAGCTCACAGTCTATTCTACATCTCTTACAAAATATTTTTTATGATAATGATTATATTTTGGCTTTGGTTAGCATAATGTGTGCATAAAATATTTTATTTCCCTGTTTTGTCATTTCTTGAATATAAATGAAGATAAATGTGGTTGTTCGATGAGAATTGGTTGAGATCTATCTTTCAGTTTCCATAATTTCATTTTCCATTTGTTGTGACTTTTTGAGAAGGTTCTAAAGTGGAAAACGTTTTGGGTTTTGTTACTGGTTTGCATGCAAGTAGAACAAATTTTGAACTCGACTCTTTCTCGATAGTTATAAGTTTTGAGGTGGTTTTGGAATAACTTGGGGAAACCCACTTCAATTTGATGAACAAATGTTAATGGGTTTTGAACCCAGGTTTAATGAATTGTGTCATGGTTAAGTTTGACCTGTCTTTAATCAAATCAAACTATTTTTAGTCATTGTTTTAAAATGAAAATGGGTAGAACCCATTTTTGTGTTGAAGTCAAGAGGACTGAAACCATACTAATTGGGTTGAGGTGCATTCTATTGGGTTGATGCATTTTCATATATATATATATATATATATATATATATATATATATTTATTTATTTTATTTTTTATTTTTATTTTTATTTTTTTTCTGTTCACTTGGCTTTGTTTCTTTGATCGAAACTATCTGGGTTGGCAATATTTATGTTTCGAGTTTTGGCTCTAGTCAAATAAAACTCAAACATGTATGTGAGTTGGGTGTTGGTTCTAAATCTTCATGATTATTTGCTGACAAAGATTTGTTTGAATATGCAATATTATTCTATTTGTTTCTAGTCATGGTATTGGTGGTAAACTTGTGGATAAATGTTGGTTGTACATCCTCGTTATTTACTTACAGTTTCTATTTGATTAGCATTTAAAGGAAAATAATATCGAATCTGGGAGTCAACAGACTTGAAGCCATATCTATTGAAATACATGATGGTCAATGTCTCTTCCATTCGAGTTGTTGTTCTAATTTGTGTCATTTCTTCGACTTAAATGGTTTTGGGTTGATAGATTTTTGGATTTGGTTGAGTTTTCATGTGCATATGGACGTGGTTATTCACTAACAGATTTTAAATTCACTTGGGTTGGCCCATGCTCAAAATTTGAACTTATAGGGATGTAAATGCAATCATTTTATGATGAACGTGCTATGTTTATTAAAGCACATAGTTCATAATACTCTGATTTTGATTAGGAGTTATTGTGTTAACTCTCGTAAAAGATTACTTTGGGAGTACAAGGGTATAAAGTTAATGGTAAACCTATGGATCTATGCTACTTTTCATAATTTCATTATAATCTTTTATGACCGTTGTTGGGGTGAGCATGAATATTAAAATCTTATACATATCACATGGAGATATAGAATGCAAATGTTAGTCATTTTGAACAATGGACATGTTACTGTAGATTTAACCTTGAAAAAATGCTATTGTAAATTGATTCTCAATAAAAAACAGAAAAGATACAATGACACACACACACATTACATAGAGATTTTACCCTAGAAACCCAAATCGGGAAAACTAGCAACTTGTTTAGAGTTGCACTTCTAATATTTTATTCATCATACTCTTCATTTTTTACAATACAATATACATATAGGATCCCATGTCATATAAAACCCTAATCCATTGACCCATATTAGTCAACAACCCTAATTCCTAAATCAGAATTAGAAAGCTATTAGGGAAAACCATGCACCAAAAAACCACAAAAAATAGACACAAAAAACAAACTCAAAAAACTGTCAAAAACAGTTTTTTGAGGGGGGCACACCCTAAGGATACCATATCAATCTACAATACATGGGACCAATCTTGCAAAGAATATAACGCATACCCAACATTCTCCCACTTGTCATTTTATTTTCATACAAGGGGTTACAGGATTACATAGTTAACAATCCATGGAAACAATGCCCATAGATCCTCTACACCAAGAGAACTTCTCAGTGCTCGCAGATTTTGTTAATGAATCTAGAAAATTATTCAAAGTGTCCATCTTTATCAACAACACCTTATTTTCTTCAACCATGTCTCTCACAAAGTGATATTGAACATCAATATGCTTTGTCTTTGAATGATAAGCCAGGTTCTTCATCAGGAAGATTGCACTCTAACTATCACAATCTATACTTATAGATTGTTGTACCAACCCAATAGTTGAACATAATATTTGTAACCATATTAATTCCTTGCTTGCATGAGTGGCTACCATGTATTTAGCTTATGTAGTTGAGAGTGCCACTACAAACTGTCTTTTACTCATCCAACTGATTGCTCCTCCAAACAGGTTAAACAAATACGGACTTGTAGATATTTTGCGATCCATATCTCTAGCACAGTCTATATCAACAAACCCATGTATGTACAACACTCTTTCCAATCCTGGTCTTCCTTGGTAGCACAATCCATAAATAGTAGTTCCATGCAAATAAATGAAAACCCTATTTACTGTTGTCCATTGCTCCTTCCCCGGTTTTGACATATACCTACTCAAAACTCCCACTACATGTGTAATGTATGGTCTAGTACAGACCATTGCATACATCAAACTGCCAACCAGACTAGCATAAAGAACACAAGACATGTACTCTTCCTCTTCCTGTGTCATAGGACACTAATCCATAGATATCATTACACTTACAGGAATAGGAACCTTGACATTGATCGTCCATTTTGCTTACATAAATCAAAATTTTGGCCAATCTTTGGATGTGTAGAACACCAGGGAGTGTTCTAATCCTTCCATCCATGCATTTCAACTTGAATTTTCCTCGTCCTATGATTTTGGGTGTTGATTCATCACCTAGGAAAACATCACCTCCATCATTCCTTTCATATTTGCAAAACCACTCCCTGTGAGCAGTCATATGAAAGGATTTACCCAAGTCAACTAGCCATGCCTCATGATTTGCATGTGTGCTTGAAGAAGCCAAGTACACATCTCCTCTATCTTCCATGGAATTTTTTTCATCTTTAGAAGGAGCATATTTAGATCCCTTCCCTCTCTCAAAACTTTTGGATTTGCATTGCTTCTTATAGTGCCCTTCTTCTCCACATCTTCAACATACCTTTACAAAATTTCTAAGAGATTTAGATATTCCCTTATATTTAGATCTCCCAGTTGAGGACTTAGATCTATTTCTTTCCTAGAGCATCCTCTTGCAAATAATGCATTTGTGCTCTATCTTTCCATGTTCTTATGTCTCATCTCCTTCAACAACAAGGATGAGACCACATTATCAAAACCTAAAGTAGTTGTATTACTACCTATTGCCATAACCAAAATATCCCATGAGTCTGGTAAAGAGCACAATAAAATGATAGTAGACTTATATTCATTATAAATATTAATATCAATAGATAATAGTTGACTTACCACAGTATTGAAGGCATGCAGATCCTCTATCACCGAGTCTCCAAATTTCATCCTCTAGTTGTACAACTTCTTCCACAGGATCGATTTATTTACCAAGGACTTTGACTGATACAAATCCCATAACTTATCCCATAGTGCCTTGGTTGTAGCTTCCCTTGACACATTCAGTAATACTAAATCCGAAAGACACAACCAAATTGTGCTCTTCACCTTCTGATCCAACTTTTTCCAGTCTTTTATTGACATTCATGTAGGTGCAGTACCTAGATCCACAACGATCCACTAATCTTTGTCCACCAATAGATCTTCAATATTGAGCTTCCACAACTCAAAACTTTTCCCATTAAATTTCTTGATCTCTATTTTCGAACTACTCTCCATTTCTTTTCACTTTAAGAATCGATATTGCAGATCTCCCACTATAACAAGGCTTATCACAGACCCGAGCCAAACCCTTGGCCACAAAGTCGTCCCCCTGAAGCCAATAACATCTTTGATACCGACTGTAGATTTTAACCTTGTACAATTATTTATTGCAAACATATTCTCAATAAAAACAAAAAAGGTACAATGGTACACACACACATTACACATATATTTTACCCTAGAAACCCAAACCGGTAAAACTGACAACTTGTTTAGAGTTGCACCTCTAATATTTTATTCATCATACTCTTCATTGTTTACAATACAATATACATATAGGATCCCACATCATCCAAACCCATAATCTATTGACCCAGATTAGTCAACAACCCTAATTCCTTAACCGGAATTAGAAAACCATCAACAAAAACCATGTGCCGAAAAACTACCAAAACTAACGCAAAAAACTACAAAAATGTTTTTTCGGGGAGGGGGGGCTACCCCTCGAGGCTCCCATATTAGTGTACAGTACATGGGACCAATCTTGTAAAGAATATAACACATACCCAACAATTATTTGTAATGACTCATTTGTTCATGTCAGTTTGATTTACACTTGGATGGCATAAGTAAAAGCGAATTGGTTGGAATCATATGTTAATGGCTAAAGTTAAAGGATTGTTATACAGACTTTCATTTTCCCTCATACATATCATTTTAGATAAGTTATATTTTACCAGTCCTATTCATAAAGTTCCATTTTCTATCTTGAACCATGTTTATATAATTAAAAGAAGGTGAAACATAAATGACTTTTAGTTTGACGGAAAAGGTGAACAACATGATGAATGATGAACATAATTTAATGATTATCTACAATGTGTGCATATGATTTGGAATGTCTTGTGAGCTGATTTTTTTATGAGGAAGATATATAGGCATAGTTTTAAAGTTTTAAATATTGAAGAATTTATCATGCATTCCTGTCATATTATCGCTTTTCGCGAGACATTTCTCTTTAATAATATATCCTAGCCATGAAAACCTCCTTTTTTCCATACACTTCCCTGATCATATTTTAAGAAAAAAATAGTATGTGCATATGAAGAATTTTCAGTTCAAATTTTTGGTTTTTAAAGAGGAGTTTGGTGTTTGTAGAAGTTGTGTTGGTATCCTTGTATTCATTTTGTTGGAGTTACTTCGCACACAACTAGGATTTATTTTTCCTAAGGTTTTTCCTTGTTTATTAGTCATAATTAGTCATTATCTAGTCTCCTATATTTTAGGGGAGAATATTCCACCTGGAGAATATTCTCTTTCAGTTGACACTTCAGTTTGACTAGTTGAGTTGAGTTTAGATGTTGCATTGGTTTTATCACCATGAAACATTGGGATCATCACTATGCTAATTCGACCTTTCATTAGGATCATCACCAAACTGGCGCATTACCCTTGATTCCCTGAGTTAACTCCTCACTACTCTTTGTTCAGTCAGTTAACTGAAGACTAGTTGACTAGTTAACTCAACTAGGTGGCAGTTCACTCTCGTAACTGCCTGAGAGACTAGACTAGGTGGCAGTTCACTCTCGTAACTACTGGTGTGTGTCCATATCACTCTAGACCACCACTATGGCTCATTAGTTACTCATGTATCCTATATCTATTGTAAATTATTCACTCATTGAGTGTGGAATAACGGTTAATGAGAATTCTTTCATTCTTTCTCTCCTTCTTCTTCTTTCTCAAATTCTCACTACAAATGTGTGTATTATTGTTTATCTAGATCTATTATGTGCAGGTTCAACACATTTACATGGTATCAGATCCGATGGACTTATAAGAAAAAGATACACCCAAAAAATTTGCAGGTACAAAAGATTGAAGACAACAAAAAGATGGATTATTCGCTGGAAATACTTCGCATGCCTCATAACTATTTGGAATGGAAGCCAAAAATTATGCTTATGCTCAGATGCAGAGGCTTATACCAAATAACTATGGAAATGGAAGTAGAGCCTGATTCTTCCGATGAGAAAAACAATTTTCTCAATAGATAAGATATGGCCATAGGATGTATCCTCTATTTTATTTCTCCTTAAATTCTCCATCAAGTATATGATGACTCACAATAATCAACTCCAAATGAATTATGGACCAGATTGGAGGTTCTATTCGGGAATAAATAATATTGTGAAGATTTCGTGTAGGAGGTTGAACAGATAGAGCCAGAAGAGAAGCCATCAGAAGATCAATCATCTTATTATGAAGAGTCTTCTACAAAAGTATTTGCACAAATTTGTATTCCATTAATTGAAGATGATGCATACTCCATTTCAGATTTGTTTTATGAAATTCATGTGGAATATATATGGCATGCATCTCATGGATCACATGTAAACATTTTCCCATGCACAATGCATGCATCTCAGGAGACAAAAAGGGAGCCGCGCACATCAGACTCCATTCTGATATTTTATGAGAAAAAATTTCCAAAAAAAATTGGATATTTGAATTCCTCTCCGGAAAATATCCAATTTAAAAAAACAAATCATCTGAAACAGAGTCTGGGAAGTGAAGTTATGATCGTTTTAAAATCAACAAAATTTCAGCATTTTTCCGAAAACTGTCACACGGTTTTCAAAGTTTCATCCAAAATTTATTTGGATATTGTTCATTACAAGAAGAGAAAGTGGATATGTGTGGACATATCAATGATGCATCTACTTCATCAGATCCATGCTTACATCTACATATTCAACAAAATCTTCAACGAGCACAAACTTGCATAGTTGCGAGGTCTTCTTGGAGTGAAGGAGAAGGTTGCTTAGCAACTGCTTTTTGTTCCTTCTCATTTTATTTTTTATGCATTGTAATTTGAGGGAG